>CM037852.1:53128538-53256497 GCA_021234595.1 Delia radicum
TCCGGTCTGTTGCTACGTCTTATTCGCTCGTCTGCTCAGCACCAAAACCCCGACTGTTGTTTGTCATCGCTTTTTATATCCCTCGCTAGCTTCACACAAGTTGCTTTGTAGCCACGAAATACTCTCTTGTGTGGTAATGTTTAATTGTCGTTGTTATAAACCGTTTGATTTAAACTGAGTGTCGTTGCCGTGGTGAGTTTTCGTCTGTGCAATTAGTGTGTGGTTTTTTTATGATCTCTTAGCTGTCTGTAGTTTTCCTCTTTGTATCTTCCCCATTTGTGGTTTTCGTTTCTTGTCCTCTCTTCTCTTTGCGATCTCTCTTGGTGACTGTATTTCTCTTTGCTCCATTCCGTCTTCCTGAAAAATATTTTAGGAATTCTGCCGCAGGTGGATGTAATCCTACCTTTCCCCCCATGGGTGAACCCATTCCCATTAAAAATAAATACAAAATAACTCATATATATATTTTTTAATTATGTGTGCAAAATTTGCCTCAAGATTTTGTTCCTCACATGGTTCCCTACCCGCTCGAAAAAAAGTCTCACCACTGTTTTGTTGACTGCCAAATTTATCACACTGATTTGACCTAAGCTGCGTTTTCGATTCTTATTACTTTTCCTTTTGTTTTATCCTTGCAAAGTCGGGTTGTTGCCCTTGCTTTACTTACTGTGTGTTTTGTTGCTCCTTTTTTTTTTTTTTTATTTTTTTCCGCAACATTGTCCAAAAAATAATAACTGCAAAATCGCGTGATGTACTTGCCTGGCTTTTTATTGTTGTTGATCGATGCAGATGCTGTTAGTCTTATTATTTATTTTTTTTTCCTATTTTTTTTTCCATTGGTTCGTGTGTGTGTCTATTGGTTGTGCTATTTTTTTTTTTTGCCTGTTTGTTCCAACATTCCTTCACCAAACGAGTTCTGCTTTTTGTTTGTTATTGTTGTTAATGCTGACTTGTGAGCCCTTGCTTAAGCATTAGTCTGTATCTAGTGTGGTTGTTGTTACAGCTATTTTGTTCAACGTTAGGGTGGGATGAAATTTTTGTAAATCGGTATTTTTTTTTTCCTATATATGTGTTTTCGCTGCTGATACTGTAGCTGTGTATCTTTATCATTAGGGTGATCCAATACCTATTCCCCGTCGTTAGGGGACCCCTCTTCCGAATTCTTCGACCTCCGTTCTTCCCTTTTCCCTCCGCACTTAACCATTTTTGGATCACCAATCCTTTAGGCCAAAGTCACGGTGATTCAAACTTTTCTATTGGATCACAATTATTTTAGACAAAAATCACACGGTGATTCAAGTTTGACCATCTTGGATCACCAATGAACCGGTTAACGGTGTATGGGCCTTCAAACTTCGGCGCTAGCTTCGCCGCAAAGTTGTCCGCTGCGTTAGACAAATGATGTTCTTTGACCAGGACCAATTCTCCTACCCTAGGCTTCCATCGCCTACGTCTGAGGTTGAAATACCTTGACTGATCTTTCGCGCCGCTCTTTGCAGATTTTTCCGCACCATCTCAAATACCTCTTTCATCATCCGCTGCTTTTCTTCGGGGCTCCGGGTCGTGGTACCTGTTCCTGTCGTTGCCTCGTCGTATAATGCGGCAGGAAGCCTGGGTTCTCGTCCATGTATGAGAAAGGCAGGGCTATATTGGGTTGAATCTGATTTGGCCGTGTTCATTGCTAGTTGGATTTCCGGCAACGCTTCATCCCACCTCTGTTGATTTGTACCCGCGTACTGGGCGATCATCGTCTTTACGGTACGGTTCACCCTTTCGGTAGGATTCTCCTGGGAGTATAGGGAGCGGTGAGCTGGTGCTTTACGCCCAGCTGTTGTAAAAAATCTCGGAACGCCTTACAGGTAATTGTGACCCGTTGTCAGTTATTATCATTTTGGGAACACCAAAATTCGGCACAATTCTCTCACGAAATGCCCTTCGCAGTGTTTCACCCGTTGCTCGTCTCAAAGGCACCAATTCACACCACTTGGAAAACTTGTCGGTGATCACCAGTAGCATGAAGTTCCCGTGTCTTGATCTTGGGAGCGGCCCCACGAAATCCGCACAGACCACGGCCCATGGTTCTTCGGCGATCTTCGTTAGCATTTGACCGGCCCGTTGCTGCTGATTAGGTTTGTACACTTGACAGCTACATACATACTCTTTTATCTCCCTGAACATACCGGAACATACCGGGCCAATGGTAACGGTTGGAGATTCTGGCTGCTGGCTTTCGGACTCTTAGGTGGCCCGCTGTTGGGGAGTCGTGATTTTCTTCTAACACCCGTTTTCTCTGAAACACTGGAACGCATAGTTTCCACGGAGCGCATTCTTCGTCTTCATCTCGTGTTGGTATGTGGCGATACAGTTGTCCATTTACCATAGTGTAATCTGGGAATTTCTCGATTGAACTACTTCTTCACACCTCTTTTTCCACCAGGCGCACTCTTGTGGCTTCTCTTGGATGGATTGGCAAGCTTCAACAGGTTGTCTCGATAACGCATCCGCGACAATATTTAGCTTACCCCCCTGTACTGCACATCGAAACTATATTGCTGCAATTCCAGCGCCCACCTGGCCACTCTACCGAAAGGACTCTCAATGGAGTTTAACCATTTCAGGGATAAATGATCAGTTATCACACTGAAGTGGTAACCTTCAAGATACGGTCTTAATTTCCTAATCGCCCACACAATTGCTAAGCACTCTTTCTCCGTCGGTGAATAATTCATCTCGGCCTGGTTCAATCGTCTGCTGGCATATGCTATAACCCGTTCCTGGCCTTCCAGCTCTTGTGTTAGCACCGCACCCAACCCATAGTCACACGCATCGGTTTGTAGCGTAAATTTCTGTGTAAAGTCCGGGCACGCTAGCACGGGCGCTTCAGTAAGATGTTTTTTTTAGGTTTCGAACGCCTCTTGCTGCTCTTTGTTCCATCTGAAATGTTTGCCCTTCTTTATTAGTGACGTCAGGGGATGCACTATCTTTGAAATTCCGGAACAAAACGTCTATACCATGACGCAATGCCGAGGCAGCGTCGCAACTCTCGGACGTTTTGCGGGGGTTGAAGTTCACGGATCGCCGAAATTTTATCGGGGTCGGTGTGAATCCCACCCTCGTTGACTACATGACCCAGATATTTGATTTCTTTCTCAAAGAACTTACACTTCTATCGATTGATCTTCAGCCTGGCCTCTCTTAGTCGTTCTAAACACCTCTCATAAGTTCACCATATGTTTCTTCTAACGTCCCCTCCCAGTTACAACGATGTCATCTAGGTAGGCGAAGGCGTGCGGTTCCATTCGGGGCCGATCACCCGGTCTAAGGTTTTTTGGAATGTTGCGGGCGCTGAGGTTAGCCCAAAAGGCATCACCTTACACTGGAACAACCCTTTGCCGGCCACAGTAAATGCCGTGTATGCTTGCTGTCTTCGGTCATAGGTATTTGCCAGTACCCGTTCTTCAGATCGATGCTGCTTATGAATTTGGCGTTTCGCAGGACGATCCAAGATGTGGTTTATTCTGGGTAATGGGTAGGCATCGGCCACGGTTCGGGCATTCAGCAGGCGGTAGTCTATACAGAGCCTGTAGGTACCATTCTTCTTCGGGGCCATCACTATTGGAGCGCTGTATGGACTCTTTGACGGCTCGATACAACCATTGCGGAGTAATTCGTCCACCTCTTCGTTAATTCGTCTTTGCATTTCGGGATTTCGTTGCGTGTACCTTTGCCTTACCGGTCGGTCATCTTTAAGAACAATTTTGTGTTTCGCCAACGGGTTTGGCCCTTCTATGCTTTCAAACTTGGCCAGTTTGTCCCGCAGAAATTCTTCTATCCGCTGCTCGTCGGTTGGCGCCCTCTTTCCTTTCCGCCTCCTCAGTCCTCATCGTCGCACACTGCACCTGCTCAACCGGACCCAGTCGTATCCTCTGATTACCGATACGGATTTCAGCTCTGACTGCTCGCAGAAAATCGAGACCCAGGAGCGCGTTATCGATCATGTTAGGCATTACCAACATCCCTAGCTTGCATTCTTCACCGCCAAGCTCACGTTCGTTTTTGACCTCTTCCTTTACTTTTACTGGGGTGCCGTCTGCCAGACTACGGTGTTTTCAATCATGGTCACCTCGTGCTCGCCCCGGAGTTCATCTGCCAAACCTTCACTTACGTAGCTTTTTGATGCACCGGTATCGATTGTCACCTCTTTTCGCTGCTCGCCAAGATTTACGGTGGCCAGCAGCCGGGTTTCCGTTTGTCGGAAAGAGCTTACTGTGGCAAGGGCTGTTGATCCCGGGCCGCGGCTTCCCCTGCCTGTTGGCGAGGTCCCGGGAAGTAGTAGTAGTAGTAGTAGTAGTTCTTTATTTTCATAATAATTCATTAATAAATACATAAATAAATTACAAAAAGTAAAATAAAGAAATTTTAAAAAATTTTTTAAAATATAATCGACCTTGACTTAAGTCGTTGGTCGGCAGTTATATTAATATTGTATATAAACCAAGAAAAATATTCTAATAATTAAATTCATTGATTAAAAAATTTCAATAATTTATACAACTTTTAACAAAATTTACTAACGGTTTAAAATTAATCAAGTTACCGTTAAGCATTTTTACAATTTCATCCTCATTTAGCAAAACTTTACCAAAATAAAAAACCCTGTATTCCCTAAATGCAGGACATCGTCCTAGGAAATGCATTACGTTTTCATCTTCCATCATATTACAGATTCCACACAGCTTTGATGCATTGGTTTGCCATCGATTTGCATTTAAGTTCAGTAAGGAACATCGCATTTTAAAAATCCATCTGATTTCCTCCTGGCTGTAACTTTCAGTCACATAGTTCTGGCCAACCTGGGGGTCCAATCTTTTATAGACTCTGGTTGTTTCATTCTTTGTATCAAAGCGCTTACATAACTTTTTATGTTGAGAAAATTTAAAAAATGTTCCTTGTTCTCATTCCACTGGTTTTTAGAGAGGTTTTGAAGAGACCATTCTATTCCATACTCATGACCAAGCGAGTTTAGGTCTTTTACCCAAAAAAGTTTTTGCTCCAAAAGTTTTCTTGATATTATGTTTGGCAGTCTTTCTCTATGGTAAGTAAAGTACTGAAAACTAAAAGTAATAAAGCACCAGGAATAGATAGAGTTCCTTATGAATTTTTTATAAATGCACCAGTATCATTTTTAGAGGAGTTGACAAAAGCATATAATACTATTCTGGAAACAGGTATCACTGATGATAAATTCATAACTAGTGTTATCTATCCAATTTATAAAAAGGGAAACAACAGTGATCCAAATAACTACCGCGGTATTTCATTTATGAATTGCGTTGCCAAAATTATGATGGGTATACTGAATGAACGCTTGAGTTCTTGGACTGATAAACACAATATCCTATTAGAATATCAAGCTGGATTTAGGAAAAACTACTCCACGGTAGACAATATATATAGTTTATCTGCAATAGTCCATTTAAAGTTTTATGAAAAAGGAAAGTATATGCGTTTTTTCCAGTTATATTAGTTTTTTGTTTTTATATACATCGAGATTATTTTTATGTTATTTTCAATTTATAACGAGCTTTCAACCTCCGTATATTTACAAAAATAAAGCAAATCAAACATATTAGCTAGGTTGATACTAGTATTTCGATCTAGCTAAGATCTCATCATCTCATCTCTCATTTTCGTTGACTTTAAAGCGGCGTTTGATAAAATATCAAGAAGATTGCTTATTTATAAGCTTTATGAGATGGGAGTTTCAACAAAGTTTGTGAATGTTATAGAAGCTATTTACAGAATTACTAAATCTGTTGTTTGGACGGGAAAGGAGCTGTCTGAAGAGTTTGAGACCAGATCGGGTGTAAAGCAGGGCTGTCTTTTGTCACCTTTGCTTTTCGCGTTATATATAAATGACCTACATGATGCTTTATGTGGAGGTCTTCATATAGATGGTGTTAACATAAGATTGCTACTTTATGCTGATGATATAGTGATTATGGCCGATAATGTAAGAACCTTACAGAATATGATTATTAATTTGGAAAGATATTGTATAAAGTGGAATCTTGAAGTAAACTTGAGTAAATCCGAGATAATGGTCTTCAGAAATGGTGGAAAAATATCTAACCAAGAAAAATGGCGTTTTAATGGAAATGAGATAAAGATTGCATCCAACTTCTGTTACTTGGGAATGACACTTACCCCTAAAATGGTTTTTAAGAAACATATTGAGATTAAAAATATAGCTGCCAAGAATAGTATAAACGCAACTTGGAGTAGCTTTTTGTCCAAACATAACATCTCTATTCGGGCAAAATGGCAACTATTCCAAGCGGTATGCCGCTCTATTCAAACTTATGGAGCGCAAGTGTGGGGAAGTTCTCTTTTTGAGGAAGTAAATAAGCTACAGCGATATTTTGTTAAAAAAAATTCTTAACCTACCTTCATTTACACCAACTTATGCACTTATGTTGGAGACAAATATGCAAGACGCGCATCTATATACATTAGACCTCCATCTTAGATATATTGGGCGCACTCTTTTTGAATATGAAGCTAGTAGATTGCCTCACCAACTGTCTATTAAGCTAATCGAGAAGAATCTGTCATGGGTAACAAATCTGATTCGTATTAGTGATCAGTTTAATATAATTTGGGATTTTGGGACCTCTTCATATGCAGAATGGAATCTCAAGAAAAATCAGCTTTTGGAAAATTTAAGATTGTCAACTAAGTTAGAGAATATTCAGAGTGCTTTGGGAACTGACAGATTTTATAAGTACCTTGATCACACGAAAGGACTAAAATATATGGTTGATGAACATAATCAAAGCACAATAATGTGGATATTTAAGGCGCGTTGTGACATGATAGAGCTAAATGGCACTAGATTCACATCTAATAGTATAAGACTATGCTCATTATGTAACTTGAATGAAACAGAAGACATACAACATTTTTTGGGACGATGTCCAATATTAAAACATCTTCGGCTACAATATCTGGGATATGCAATTTTACCAAATGAACTCATTGTTGCAACTCTTAATGGCGCTTTTAGAAATTGGGATAATCTAGTAAAATATATTACCAATGCTATCAAATATAGAAAATTTTTAATTAATGAATTTAATTATTAACAAATGCAAAATGTAAAATGTTTTTAATTATCAGAAATCACTCATCCGACTGACGACAATTGTCAAAGTCGAAAGTTCTTTTATATTTTTTTTTTTTTTTTAAGTATATAATTTATGTAAACTTTTATTATATAATTGTATCTTATAAAAATAAAAAAAAAATAAAGAACAACTACTACTACTACTACTACTAGTTTGCGCCACATATCGCAAATGTAAATCCAGTGTAAATATGTGACCATTCTATACGTTTGTCTCCAGCTTTAAGGCATATGTAGGTGTAGTGGGTGGAAGACGGAGTACTTTTTTTATAAAATAAGTGTGAAGTTTATCTACCTCTTGGAAGTAAGAGAAGCCCCAAACTTGCGCACCGTAAGATTGGATGGATCTGCAAACAGCTAAAAAAAGCTTCCATTTAGCCTTTAATGATACGTTTGGCCTACTCAAGAAGTTGCTCCATGTCATATTAATGCTGTTTTTTGCTGACAGATACCTGGCCTCTACATGTTTTTTAAAAATCATTTTTGGGGTCAGTATTACTCCCAAATATGTATATTCCGAAACTACCTCGATTTCAGTGTTGTTTAGGAACCATTTCTCATTCTGGGATAATTTCCCACCTTTTCGAAAAACCATTATTTTTGACTTGGCCATATTAATCTCCATATTCCACAATACACAATATTCTTCCAATTTATGGATCATTTGCTGTAGGACACAAGCCTTGTCCGCTAATATGACTATGTCATCAGCATACAATAGAACACGTATATTTAATTCATCCAAAACTATGCCGCCACCTAGATGTTCATATAAATCATTTAGATAAATCGCAAAAAGTAGTGGGGAAAGCAGACAGCCCTGCTTCACTCCTGATTCTGTCGTAAAACTAGCTGATATCTCACTACCGGTCCATACTGAACATTTTGTATTATTGTAAACATTTTCAATAAAATTTACCAGTTTTGATGATACTCCAATTCTGTGTAGTTTATAAATTAAAG
Organism: Delia radicum; assembly: GCA_021234595.1. Taxonomy (NCBI): domain Eukaryota; kingdom Metazoa; phylum Arthropoda; class Insecta; order Diptera; family Anthomyiidae; genus Delia; species Delia radicum. The sequence continues at coordinate 53,136,688 of CM037852.1, forward strand.
CATGACGTGAGATTTTATCAAAAGCCGCTTTAAAATCAACGAAGAAAGCGTACGTTTTTTTATTTCTTCCAAAATTTAGATGTACTATGGACGACAGATTGTATATATTATCAGCCGTTGAATAGTTTTTGCGAAAACCCGCCTGATATTCATTGATAATGTTGAAATTTTCTGTCCATGTTGTTAATCTTTGCGTTATCAATCCCATCATCACCTTAGGTAAACAATTCATAAACGATATTCCACGGTAGTTGCTAGGATTTGAAACATCTCCTTTTTTGTAAATTGGAAATATAATACTTTCCACGAACGACTCGTCTACTTTCCCACTATCGTATATTACGTTGCAACTAATAGCTGCTTGCTTAAGCAGCTCATCTGGCGCATTTTTTAAAAATTCATATGGTACTCTGTCATGTCCGGGGGCTTTATTTAACTTCGACTTTTCTAGTATTTTTTTTATTTCTTCCAACGTTATCGGTTTATCTAATTCGTAGTTAGTATTATAAAAATAAGCGTAGTTTATATTAATAGACAACTGGGGAGGATTTAACAGCTCTTGGAAATATGTTTTCAATTGGTCTGTAGGAACTGCTATATTAGGGAAGCTATTTTCATTTCGAATTTCCTTTGCTATCTTCCACCAACTTTTGCTATCATTTACTTCATCAATTTTCCTTTCGAGAGATTGAAAGTATCTACTTTTGGCTCTTTGACAAGTCAATTTAAAATGTTTATTAGCTTTTATATATTTTGTTCTGCTTTCTATACTATTATCAGCCTTAAAGCTTCTCAACATGTCAAAGGATAACGTTCTCAAGTTGTAACATTCTCTATTAAACCATTTTTGTTTAGAGATAATAGGACGATTATTATTGTACATTTTCTGATAAACCTTTTTAATAACGCTTGTGATATCACCAAACGAAAGATTACGATTCTCTATACCTATAATTTGTAGTGCATTTATTACTTTATTTCGGGAAGTTTCCCGAACGTCTTGGGCAGCAGTCCCTTGTTCTGACACCCGGTCGGCCGCATTCCCAGCAAAACAACACACTTGGGTTTTGGCAGAAACGGAAACCATGACCGTCTTGAGCACATCGTCTACACGCCGTCCGCGGATTTATGACTGCTCGGGGCTCATTCTGAACTACCTGTCGGGTGCGGTCATCTCGTCGTGGCGGTTGTTGGCGGTTATCTCGGTAGTGGTGGCTTACCTCAGGGTGATTCGCTCTCAGACATTCGTACTCTTCTGCCATTTTTATCAGCTCATCTAGGTTGTTAAAATCATTCCTTCTTATGTACATCTGGTACTCAGCGTGTGCATTGCGGAAAATACGGTCCAGCTGTTTTTCCCTGTTTAAATTGGCATGGCGCATCATGTTCTGCATTGCAATGACGTAATCTTTGAAGCTTTCTCGGACCCTCTGTTGCCGTTTGCGGATATCGTCGTCCAGATCTTCAAAGTATCAGGTGGGGAGGAAAAATGCCAGGAAGTCCTCTCGGAAGCCGGCCCATGTCTGCCAGTGCCGGTTGTTGTTTCGGTACCACATGAGAGCACCGTCTTTTAATAATTCCGGCATCGTTCGCGGCATCATATTAAGATCCAAGCCGTACGCCTCTGCCAACTCCTCTGCTCGCTCAATAAAATATATCGGGTCTTTACCACCACAGAACTTTATTGACCACTTGCGCACATTGTCTATCACGGTAGCGTAGGAAATTTCGTGGGATCTCGGTTGGCTGGTTGCTGGTAGGACATTCATGTGTGGCAGCGTGGGGTTTGTGGAACCGGTCGGTGCGGGTAACGTGGGGACCCCCAATCTGGTTCCATCTGTGGGGTTATTTACATCATTTGCTGCACCCTGGAAAATTGGTGAAGCCGCTCTACTGTACTGCTGATCCAACTCTTCTACCCTTGTTATCACGCTGTCCTTGTGCTGACCTTGGTTAATAAACGCCACCAGTCGCTTCCGCAGTTCTTCCACTGTGCCACTCGCGTCTAACCCAAATTCCGCGCAAACCTGGATCAAGGTCTCCCGACGGAGAGAGTATACCCAATTAGAACGTACCATTTTTGTTCTTTTTTTTCCCTGGAGGCGTCTTCGTGTGGTTGATTACTTAATGATTACTCTGCCGATTACCTTGTTGACCACTTCGCTGATTACCTCGTTGTGTGCGTTCTTTGACTTTGTTGTTTATTTCGTTGATCACTTTTTTGACTACCTTCTTGTATGCGTTCCTGACGACCTTGATGATTACTTTTGTGGAAAATGTCCCTGCTCGGGCGCCAAATGTAAGGAACCTCCGGTTGTGCCGGGTTTGAAGCTGGGATAGCTCAGCTAGTCCAGCGGTCCTCGCATTAAATTTATAATGGTACGATCCAAAAAAATAAACGTCTTTTATTGTTCACCTCAAACAATTTACTTTATTAAATTATTATTTAATTTCCTTAAATGACACTTTATTATTTGCCTTAGGCCGTACACTTGTTTCCTTGGTGACGCTGCCTAGTGCTGGGATAACGTTGCTCCTGGACCGGCTCGTGTTCGTCGACCTAACCCTCCTGATCCTCTTTCCCTCACTCTATCACGGATGTTATCCGCCTTTCTTGGATGTTATCCAACTCCCTGAACTCCTAGGCTTCTGGTTGTAAAACCAGAATATCTCTTTAGCCCTGTGTCAGTGCCCCTAGCTCCTTCCGAGTTGGATGTTATCCAGTCGGCACTCACGGATGTTATCCGGACTCTTTCTGGTTGTTAACCAGACCCCTACGCTTATCTGGTTGTAAAACCAGAACCCTAAGCTGTTGCTTTGGTGTTACCAAACAACCTTAAAGTACACCCTAGTATATGCACTGCACTTTCTTTTATTTATCTTATTATCTTACCACCACGTTGTTCCGGTCTGTTGCTACGTCTTATTCGCTCGTCTGCTCAGCACCAAAAAGCCCCGACTGTTGTTTGTCATCGCCTTTTATATCCCTCGCTAGCTACACACAAGTTGCTTTGTAGCCACGAAATACTCTCTTGTGTGGTAATGTTTAATTGTCGTTGCTATAACCGGTTTGATTTAAACTGAGTGTCGTTGCCGTGGTGAGTTTTCATCTGTGCAATTAGTGTGTGGTTTTTATGATCTCTTAGCTGTCTGTAGTTTTCCTCTTTGTATCTTCCCCATTTGTGGTTTCGTTTCTTGTCCTCTCTTCTCTTTGCGATCTCTCTTGGTGACTGTATTTCTCTTTGCTCCATTCCGTCTTCCTGAAAAATATTTTAGGAATTCTGCCGCAGATGAATGTAATCCTACCTTTCCCCCCATGGGTGTAACCCATTCCCATTAAAAATAAATACAAAATAACTCATATATATATTTTTTTTTAACCCTTAATATCCTGATTTTTTCTTTTGGGCTGAAAAAAATAAATGTTGTAAAACTTACAATTCTAAACAACTTTTGTTCTACGATTTTGTTCACAGGTGAGATTTACCTGTACTATGTTAAAAATACCTGGTTGGTTCTTTGCGGAACCGCTAGGCACTCGGAGATCAAAATTAAATAAAGTTCTTTTGTACTACAGAATTTTTTTTAAACAAAAATCCAAAAAATTTATAATAAAATAAAGAAATATTAGGATAAAATAAAGAAATAAAAGCGTAAAATATCAGAATTGTCCTTTAGTTTTGGTGAAACTCAGCAAAACAGTTTTTTTCAGTCGAAAAACACAAATGTATTCCACATTTTTGGCATCGAACTTTCGTTCGAGATGTACATTTCGGATTTTTGCAACGCGGCTTCCCTTCCTTGATATACTCTGGTAAATGTCCAACGTTATCCAGGCGTATGTCACGCGGAGGCAGCGGAGCAGAGTTTGGGCGATGACATGATTTATGAATCGAGGAACAGAGCGTGCTAATCGTACCACAACGTTCGCAGATGCACCCAAATTTGGTTCATTTTCTTCACGATGGTCATCGTCGCCGGAATATATTTCAAACGCATAGCAAAATCCAGAATCATCGCACATTAGAAACAATTTGTTACCCCACGGGTGCGGTTTGTCTGGCATGTATTGTTTCAAATAGTGTTTAATTTTCGTCGCACAAATTTGTTCATCAACGCACAATCTGGCTCGCTTTGGCACTTTTTGAAAATTTCTGTTTAGTGCGGTGATGATAGGACGTATTTTGTATAGCCGATCATAGCCAGAATCACATTGTGGTATGGGCCCAAACAATTGAACTGCTTCGTTGGCACGATTACTTCTGCGACTGCGTGCATCTTCGGATGATGTCGATGGGTGTTGATCAGATGTCGACGGTTCTTGAACACGATGGCGGCGTGGCACTGTCTCGTTGTTATTGAAGTGCAAAAATTGGCGAATCTTCTCATGACGGTTTCGTGTCATGGAATCCATAATTGGGTCGAAACCATAATGACCCCAATATGATCGAGTGCTTGGATACTTAAAGACCGACATGTAGTAATTGATACCCATGAAACGTTTGATTTCATCTGGCGTGGTATTCAGTGGTTTTTCAATGCTTTGCTGGAGTGCGTACAAGTTGCTCTGTTCAACGATATTCGAAATAATATCGTCTGACATAAAAAACGAAAAAAAACTGAAGCGGTGAGTTCAATGCCAATATTTCTGGTGTCAAAGAGTCATCACCTTGAAATTTAACACAATTCGAAAATAATTGAAGATTTCTTTTTCTCCACAATGGTTTTTTAAAAACATCAGAGTCTTTGTCAATCGAAATGCCTTCAAACATTGTCGCATACTCTCGCCACCGGGAACGATCACCAACGATTACAGGGTCATCTGCAATACCTATAACAAATAAGAATCAATTTTGGAGTCAAACTTTCGGTTGAATGTTTTCATTGAATACCTTGATATGGGTTAATGTTTTCCTCAATATTTGGATGGTCCGAATCAGCATTACCCACTTCGACATCGACTGCTGCACTGTTTTGAAAGTCTACCACAATGTTCTGAACATCTGCTACGTCACCTTCAAAATGTTCATTACGGAAAGCAGTATGAATGTCGAAATCTGGGTCATTATCAATGTCGTCGTCAGAGAAATCTCCATCATCTTCGCTTTCTGACCACGCAATCGAATTGACAAACTCCGAAAGCTCTTCCTCTGTTCGAAAATCACGAATTCTACGCGACATTTCTGAATAACAACTAAAAAATAAACATAACAAAAACATTGCCATATGATTGCATGTTTACCTTATTTTTAACTCCCGGTGCCTGACGGTTCCGCAAAGAACCAACCAAAATTTCGAAAAAATTCTCTACAATTGAAAAATATAAATTACTTTAAACACTTGCAAAAGCTTTTAGACACTTCTATGATCACGAAAATATTTTTTTTGTTTTAGATTTCAACGTTTTTAAAACAAAAATAATTTTTTGAAAGTACTCAATTTCACAAAAGTTTTTTTTCTTGAGGTTGCGACACACTATTGAATATAAAACTGTCAAATGAAGTTGATTTTTAACGCCGACAAGCACAAATGGTAGGGCATGGATCAATTAATGCTTTTAAAGTTGTAGCCGAAAGTTAAAAAAAAAATTGTTTAACAAAGTTGTATTTTTTTTTGGTTGGTTCCTCGCGGTACCAGTAGGATATTAAGGGTTAATTATGTGTGCAAAATTTGCCTCAAGATTTTGTTCCTCACAAGTTGGGTGCCGCGTTTGCTCTCAATTGACCATAAACGTAATCGTGGCGAATAAGGTGATGGCAACAGTTTTTTGGAATGCACGCGGGATAATCCACATCGATTACCTTCAAAAGGGAAAAACAATAAACGTCGAATATTATCCTAACTTATTGGACCGATTTACCGAGGATTTAAAAAAAAAGTACCCATATGGCCAAGAAATGTCTATTTTATGGACCTCAAAAAATTCTATTTTTTGGAAGGGATACAAAAATTGGAAAAACGTTGGACTAATTGTATTGAGCTAAAAAAAGATTATGTTGAAAAATAAATTTTTTTTTGCAAAAAAAAACTGTGTTTCATTCACAAAGGCACGGACTTATTGATCCGCCCTCGTATACATTCACATATAATAGCATGCAATAACATATATATTTATATAAAATAATGCATGATTAGATGTAAACGTTTCTACTCGGGTACTACAAATTGAGAAAAAAAACGCGGAATTACTTGTTAATGCTGCACATTTATTAGCCAAATTTGATACTCGAATGTTAATGAAGGGGTTTTATGTATTTTCCATAAAAAACTAATATAAAATATTTGACTTATAAAATTGTATGTATAAAAACTTCGTTAAAACATGCAAATATTTAATGCAAAATTGCGAAAAATCTGGCCCATAAGTGAAAAAACTACGTACGCCATTAAAATCAGCCTTGCCGAAATATTTAGCATCAATTGCCTGAACTATTGTTTTCGATTTAAGTGTTCAATTGTGTAGCTCTGTGTAATTAAACTAGAATTTTATAGCCATTTCTTTCTATATATGCTATTTTTCCTCATCGTCGCACACTGCACCTGCTCAACCGGACCCAGTCGTATCCTCTGATTACCGATACGGATTTCAGCTCTGACTGCTCGCAGAAAATCGAGACCCAGGAGCGCGTTATCGATCATGTTCGGCATTACCAACATCCCTAGCTTGCATTCTTCACCGCCAAAGCTCACGTTCGTTTTGACCTCTTCCTTTACTTTTACTGGGGTGCCGTCTGCCAGACTTACGGTGTTTTCAATCATGGTCACCTCGTGCTCGCCCCGGAGTTCATCTGCCAAACCTTCACTTACGTAGCTTTTTGATGCACCGGTATCGATTGTCACCTCTTTTCGCTGCTCGCCAAGATTTACGGTGGCCAGCAGCCGGGTTTCCGTTTGTCGGAAAGAGCTTACTGTGGCAAGGGCTGTTGATCCCGGGCCGCGGCTTCCCCTGCCTGTTGGCGAGGTCCCGGGAAGTTTCCCGAACGTCTTGGGCAGCAGTCCCTTGTTCTGACACCCGGTCGGCCGCATTCCCAGCAAAACAACACACTTGGGTTTTGGCAGAAACGGAAACCATGACCGTCTTGAGCACATCGTCTACACGCCGTCCGCGGATTTATGACTGCTCGGGGCTCATTCTGAACTACCTGTCGGGTGCGGTCATCTCGTCGTGGCGGTTGTTGGCGGTTATCTCGGTAGTGGTGGCTTACCTCAGGGTGATTCGCTCTAGACATTCGTACTCTTCTGCCATTTTTATCAGCTCATCTAGGTTGTTAAAATCATTCCTTCTTATGTACATCTGGTTCTCAGCGTGTGCATTGCGGAAAATACGGTCCAGCTGTTTTTCCCTGTTTAAATTGGCATGGCGCATCATGTTCTGCATTGCAATGACGTAATCTTTGAAGCTTTCTCGGACCCTCTGTTGCCGTTTGCGGATATCGTCGTCCAGATCTTCAAAGTATCAGGTGGGGAGGAAAAATGCCAGGAAGTCCTCTCGGAAGCCGGCCCATGTCTGCCAGTGCCGGTTGTTGTTTCGGTACCACATGAGAGCACCGTCTTTTAATAATTCCGGCATCGTTCGCGGCATCATATTAAGATCCAAGCCGTACGCCTCTGCCAACTCCTCTGCTCGCTCAATAAAATCTATCGGGTCTTTACCACCACAGAACTTTATTGACCACTTGCGCACATTGTCTATCACGGTAGCGTAGGAAATTTCGTGGGATCTCGGTTGGCTGGTTGCTGGTAGGACATTCATGTGTGGCAGCGTGGGGTTTGTGGAACCGGTCGGTGCGGGTAACGTGGGGACCCCCAATCTGGTTCCATCTGTGGGGTTATTTACATCATTTGCTGCACCCTGGAAAATTGGTGAAGCCGCTCTACTGTACTGCTGATCCAACTCTTCTACCCTTGTTATCACGCTGTCCTTGTGCTGACCTTGGTTAATAAACGCCACCAGTCGCTTCCGCAGTTCTTCCACTGTGCCACTCGCGTCTAACCCAAATTCCGCGCAAACCTGGATCAAGGTCTCCCGACGGAGAGAGTATACCCAATTAGAACGTACCATTTTTGTTCTTTTTTTTTCCCTGGAGGCGTCTTCGTGTGGTTGATTACTTAATGATTACTCTGCCGATTACCTTGTTGACCACTTCGCTGATTACCTCGTTGTGTGCGTTCTTTGACTTTGTTGTTTATTTCGTTGATCACTTTTTTGACTACCTTCTTGTATGCGTTCCTGACGACCTTGATGATTACTTTTGTGGAAAATGTCCCTGCTCGGGCGCCAAATGTAAGGAACCTCCGGTTGTGCCGGGTTTGAAGCTGGGATAGCTCAGCTAGTCCAGCGGTCCTCGCATTAAATTTATAATGGTACGATCCAAAAAAAATAAACGTCTTTTATTGTTCACCTCAAACAATTTACTTTATTAAATTATTATTTAATTTCCTTAAATGACACTTTATTATTTGCCTTAGGCCGTACACTTGTTTCCTTGGTGACGCTGCCTCGTGCTGGGATAACGTTGCTCCTGGACCGGCTCGTGTTCGTCGACCTAACCCTCCTGATCCTCTTTCCCTCACTCTATCACGGATGTTATCCGCCTTTCTTGGATGTTATCCAACTCCCTGAACTCCTAGGCTTCTGGTTGTAAAACCAGAATATCTCTTTAGCCCTGTGTCAGTGCCCCTAGCTCCTTCCGAGTTGGATGTTATCCAGTCGGCACTCACGGATGTTATCCGGACTCTTTCTGGTTGTTAACCAGACCCCTACGCTTATCTGGTTGTAAAACCAGAACCCTAAGCTGTTGCTTTGGTGTTACCAAACAACCTTAAAGTACACCCTAGTATATGCACTGCACTTTCTTTTATTTATCTTATTATCTTACCACCACGTTGTTCCGGTCTGTTGCTACGTCTTATTCGCTCGTCTGCTCAGCACCAAAAAGCCCCGACTGTTGTTTGTCATCGCCTTTTATATCCCTCGCTAGCTACACACAAGTTGCTTTGTAGCCACGAAATACTCTCTTGTGTGGTAATGTTTAATTGTCGTTGCTATAACCGGTTTGATTTAAACTGAGTGTCGTTGCCGTGGTGAGTTTTCATCTGTGCAATTAGTGTGTGGTTTTTATGATCTCTTAGCTGTCTGTAGTTTTCCTCTTTGTATCTTCCCCATTTGTGGTTTCGTTTCTTGTCCTCTCTTCTCTTTGCGATCTCTCTTGGTGACTGTATTTCTCTTTGCTCCATTCCGTCTTCCTGAAAAATATTTTAGGAATTCTGCCGCAGATGAATGTAATCCTACCTTTCCCCCCATGGGTGTAACCCATTCCCATTAAAAATAAATACAAAATAACTCATATATATATTTTTTTTTTAACCCTTAATATCCTGATTTTTTCTTTTGGGCTGAAAAAAAATAAATGTTGTAAAACTTACAATTCTAAACAACTTTTGTTCTACGATTTTGTTCACAGGTGAGATTTACCTGTACTAGGTTAAAAATACCTGGTTGGTTCTTTGCGGAACCGCTAGGCACTCGGAGATCAAAATTAAATAAAGTTCTTTTGTACTACAGAATTTTTTTTAAACAAAAATCCAAAAAATTTATAATAAAATAAAGAAATATTAGGATAAAATAAAGAAATAAAAGCGTAAAATAACAGAATTGTCCTTTAGTTTTGGTGAAACTCAGCAAAACAGTTTTTTTCAGTCGAAAAACACAAATGTATTCCACATTTTTGGCATCGAACTTTCGTTCGAGATGTACATTTCGGATTTTTGCAACGCGGCTTCCCTTCCTTGATATACTCTGGTAAATGTCCAACGTTATCCAGGCGTATGTCACGCGGAGGCAGCGGAGCAGAGTTTGGGCGATGACATGATTTATGAATCGAGGAACAGAGCGTGCTAATCGTACCACAACGTTCGCAGATGCACCCAAATTTGGTTCATTTTCTTCACGATGGTCATCGTCGCCGGAATATATTTCAAACGCATAGCAAAATCCAGAATCATCGCACATTAGAAACAATTTGTTACCCCACGGGTGCGGTTTGTCTGGCATGTATTGTTTCAAATAGTGTTTAATTTTCGTCGCACAACTTTGTTCATCAACGCACAATCTGGCTCGCTTTGGCACTTTTTGAAAATTTCTGTTTAGTGCGGTGATGATAGGACGTATTTTGTATAGCCGATCATAGCCAGAATCACATTGTGGTATGGGCCCAAACAATTGAACTGCTTCGTTGGCACGATTACTTCTGCGACTGCGTGCATCTTCGGATGATGTCGATGGGTGTTGATCAGATGTCGACGGTTCTTGAACACGATGGCGGCGTGGCACTGTCTCGTTGTTATTGAAGTGCAAAAATTGGCGAATCTTCTCATGACGGTTTCGTGTCATGGAATCCATAATTGGGTCGAAACCATAATGACCCCAATATGATCGAGTGCTTGGATACTTAAAGACCGACATGTAGTAATTGATACCCATGAAACGTTTGATTTCATCTGGCGTGGTATTCAGTGGTTTTTCAATGCTTTGCTGGAGTGCGTACAAGTTGCTCTGTTCAACGATATTCGAAATAATATCGTCTGACATAAAAAACGAAAAAAAAACTGAAGCGGTGAGTTCAATGCCAATATTTCTGGTGTCAAAGAGTCATCACCTTGAAATTTAACACAATTCGAAAATAATTGAAGATTTCTTTTTCTCCACAATGGTTTTTTAAAAACATCAGAGTCTTTGTCAATCGAAATGCCTTCAAACATTGTCGCATACTCTCGCCACCGGGAACGATCACCAACGATTACTGGGTCATCTGCAATACCTATAACAAATAAGAATCAATTTTGGAGTCAAACTTTCGGTTGAATGTTTTCATTGAATACCTTGATATGGGTAAATGTTTTCCTCAATATTTGGATGGTCCGAATCAGCATTACCCACTTCGACATCGACTGCTGCACTGTTTTGAAAGTCTACCACAATGTTCTGAACATCTGCTACGTCACCTTCAAAATGTTCATTACGGAAAGCAGTATGAATGTCGAAATCTGGGTCATTATCAATGTCGTCGTCAGAGAAATCTCCATCATCTTCGCTTTCTGACCACGCAATCGAATTGACAAACTCCGAAAGCTCTTCCTCTGTTCGAAAATCACGAATTCTACGCGACATTTCTGAATAACAACTAAAAAATAAACATAACAAAAACATTGCCATATGATTGCATGTTTACCTTATTTTTAACTCCCGGTGCCTGACGGTTCCGCAAAGAACCAACCAAAATTTCGAAAAAATTCTCTACAATTGAAAAATATAAATTACTTTAAACACTTGCAAAAGCTTTTAGACACTTCTATGATCACGAAAATATTTTTTTTGTTTTAGATTTCAACGTTTTTAAAACAAAAATAATTTTTTGAAAGTACTCAATTTCACAAAAGTTTTTTTTCTTGAGGTTGCGACACACTATTGAATATAAAACTGTCAAATGAAGTTGATTTTTAACGCCGACAAGCACAAATGGTAGGGCATGGATCAATTAATGCTTTTAAAGTTGTAGCCGAAAGTTAAAAAAAATTGTTTAACAAAGTTGTATTTTTTTTGGTTGGTTCCTCGCGGTACCAGTAGGATATTAAGGGTTAATTATGTGTGCAAAATTTGCCTCAAGATTTTGTTCCTCACAAGTTGGGTTTAAGAAAGCTGGGTGCCGCGTTTGCTCTCAATTGACCATAAACGTAATCGTGGCGAATAAGGTGATGGCAACAGTTTTTTGGAATGCACGCGGGATAATCCACATCGATTACCTTCAAAAGGGAAAAACAATAAACGTCGAATATTATCCTAACTTATTGGACCGATTTAACGAGGATTTAAAAAAAAGTACCCATATGGCCAAGAAATGTCTATTTTATGGACCTCAAAAAATTCTAATTTTTGGAAGGGATACAAAAATTGGAAAAACGTTGGACTAATTGTATTGAGCTAAAAGGAGATTATGTTGAAAAATAAATTTTTTTTTGCAAAAAAAACTGTGTTTCATTCACAAAGGCACGGACTTATTGATCCGCCCTCGTATACATTCACATATAATAGCATGCAATAACATATATATTTATATAAAATAATGCATGATTAGATGTAAACGTTTCTACTCGGGTACTACAAATTGAGAAAAAAACGCGGAATTACTTGTTAATGCTGCACATTTATTAGCCAAATTTGATACTCGAATGTTAATGAAGGGGTTTTATGTATTTTCCATAAAAAACTAATATAAAATATTTGACTTATAAAATTGTATGTATAAAAACTTCGTTAAAACATGCAAATATTTAATGCAAAATTGCGAAAAATCTGGCCCATAAGTGAAAAAACTACGTACGCCATTAAAATCAGCCTTGCCGAAATATTTAGCATCAATTGCCTGAACTATTGTTTTCGATTTAAGTGTTCAATTGTGTAGCTCTGTGTAATTAAACTAGAATTTTATAGCCATTTCTTTCTATATATGCTATTTTTCCTTTTTTTTTTTAATTTATCTTCTTATATTTAAATCAAATGTTCTAAATCAAATTATCTATGTTTTATAATTTTCTATTTTTTTTAATAAAAAAAAATATAGTTTGACCGGGTTTAACAAACACTCGGTATAACGAAACAGCGATATAGCGAACGAGCAAATTGTTTGCATTGACTACCTTACTAACGAATTTTTCTAAAAAATATGGAAAAATTAAAACAAAAAAGGCGTAATAAGAAAAGAATTTCTTGTTTTAGAGCCTTTTAATTTAGGAGTTCAATAAACATTTTCATTTTTCAATAAACTTAGAAATTTGAGAATTGTTAATGTTAATGTTCTGTCGATATAGTACAAAAAGTTGTTGCGATATAAAAAATATTTCTATATAACGAATGGGCCTGACAATATTTCATTCGTTTTTCCGGGCTGACTGTACACACAATTTCCATCCCTGGCACAGTGGGAAACATTGTAAATTTGCCTACAGCCCACAGTTTAAACCGGATTTGAAAAAATTCAAATTTTAAAAGTTTTAGATCGATTTCTCCTGTGTTCTTAATAAATCGTCAAAATCAGTGAAATTTATATTTTTTAGATATTTCTGCTATAACAAATTTAAAAATTGTGAATATAAACGAAATGTATCTTAACTTTTAAGTAATTATATTCTCTATTGATGACCATTATCAAATCCGCGGTCACTTTTTTGTTGGTAATAGAGCCGTTTATTTTTCATACAACATCTTCAAAAATTCGCCAATGGTGTTGGTCTTTTGTAGAGATGAGTTTGGATATTGTGCTTCACCGACATGCATCTTTGCAATATTCAGGGAACTAAAGTGCTATTCAAGAGCAAAAAACATCATAATTTTATTTAAAATTTTGTTAACTTTTTTAACTAAAAAACATGAGTAAAGTAGTATCAAATTTATTACATATATTACGTATTTTACAAAAAATATGTATGTCATGTTAATTTAAAAAAACAAGACTTTTTAATTTTCTTAAAATCTTTTTAATGATGGGTCTTTGTGGAGCAGAATGTTTATTTTAAATTAATGATAAGTTCAACGATTTTGATAAGATAGTAAAGATGCTGTAGTAAAAGCAAATATTTATATAAAAGTGAAATTTTATTTTATTATTATCAAAAAACTAAAATTGTGACCGTGGATTTAACAAAAAGTATCAATAGAGAATATAATGAAAATGAAGTTATTCAAGTTTGAGGTCGTATTCTACATTTATTTACCAGAATATTGTCCTAGTAAATAAATTATAGAATTTTTTAGTTTTTCAATTTATTCTTTGACCACACCTCCAAGAATTTGTTGATAGATCTATTTCGGGGAGTTTCTAGTTCCCCATCATCAGAACAATTTAGAAAGAGTGGTAACATCATAATGCTTAAACTTGAAAATATATATAACTCATTTTTCTAACAAAATGAGAAGTATTTGAAGTTACCAATAATAATCAAAAAACAAATTGAAATACTTTATGTTTTTGTGTAGTACCCACCTTTGGTAGATTACAATACACATTTTTCGTTCATGTTTCCCATTTTATTTAAAGGGGAACTAACAAACTAAGACCATACTATGTCTTTTTACAAATAATTGATATAATTTTTATTGTTAATAAAAATTATGATTTATTCGACCTTTATTGTGCAATGAAAATGAAGTTATTCAAGTTCGAGATCGTATTCTACATTTATTTACCAGAATATTGTCCTAGTAAATAAATTATAGAACTTTTTAGTCTTTCAATTTATTCTTTGACCACACCTCCAAGAATTTGTTGATAGATCTATTTCGGGGAGTTTCTAGTTCCCCATCATCAGAACAATTTAGAAAGAGTGGTAACATCATAATGCTTAAACTTGAAAATATATATAACTCATTTTTCTAACAAAATGAGAAGTATTATTTTACCAATAATAATCAAAAAACAAATTGAAATACTTTATGTTTTTGTGTAGTACCCACCTTTGGTAGATTACAATACACATTTTTCGTTCATGTTTCCCATTTTATTTAAAGGGGAACTAACAAACTAAGACCATTAAGACGGTTTAAACCGATTAAGACGGTTTATTAGTAAATGACTTTTAGAAATCGGACATGAGGAATCGATCTTTTTAAAAATAAATGACTTAATTCATTTATTTTTAAAAATTTCATTTTTCAAATCGATTAAAATGGTGGGCTGTAGAAAAAATTTGCTCAAAAAAATCCCAATTTTCCCCACTGTGCTTGGGAGCGAACAAATATATTTTATCAAAGAATACTTTAGGGCGGAAACCAAAAAATATAAAGTACTGTATAAATTAAGTATTTAACTTAACCCTCGAATACCTTACAAATTACTTATAAACCAATTTTCCTTTTATATATATAGTTTTCACAATTTAAACCTTTTCAAACTATTGTATTTCTCTGATTTATTGCCTTTTTATATTTTCATATAAAACTACAGCCGGATACATGAAATGTCGTATACAGCGTTAACATGGTATTTTATAAATGTTTTGCCAACCCTGGCAAGTTTATTATACAATTTGTTTTGTATTTTTATTTGAATGTTTCAAACATTTAAACAAAATGAAAAAAATTGTTTAATTTGCTTTTAATATATATCGAGCTTTTTCAATTTTCTGTTAGCTTTTTAGATTTCTCTAAATCAGGCTTTTAAGGTCAGGTATTTATGGAAATGAAAGATTATTTACTTAATTTTCTCTCTCCGACGTGTCGTTGGTGTTTTCGTCAACATCTTCAGGGAGAATATTTTATTAGAGCTGGCAACCATATAAAACATAAATAAGAAAAATGTAATGTAAATAACAACAACGTATAATTATAATTTATTTTCAATTTATAACGAGCTTTCAACCTCCACATATTTACAAAAATAAAGCAAATTAACATATTAGGTTGATACTAGTATTTAGATCTGGTTAAAGATCTCATCAGAGCCCAAAGTTTTAGAAAAGCTAGAGCCTCCATAATAGGCAGAGCTTTAACAAAACAACTATTAATTATCAATTTTGCTCCATTCTTGTCTTCTTAGTAATCAAACACGTGGTTAGGGTCTTTTTCTAGCAAGCAGCATGACGTTACTAAACTTTGAAGAATAAAAATTGTTCAATTTATATAAAAAAAATAGTTTTTGCTCTGGCTCAAGTAATATTTTTTACAGTTTTATTAGTTTTTTTGATTTTATATACATTTACCATTACATTTTAACATTTTTAGCAGAAATTCACTTACAAAAAATCCTCTTTGTCAATTTTACATTATTTTAAACATATATATTTTATATATCATAGCTTTTTAATCAAATGGCACAAAACACTTTATGTATAATTTTATAAAAATAATTGTAAAAATAAAATAAAAAATATCACAGTAAATGCAACTTAATAATGCTAAAATCACAGTTGAATTAGAACTAAATTGTTGCTACCGTGTAGTTAGCGTTGATGTTATCCATATCTACCCTCCTATTTATTGCACTCGTGTTACGTTGTTGCATTCTAAGGGCCATTATTACAACTTGCCAATAGCTATCTGACAGATTATTAATTTTTCGTTATTATAAGTATACTTTAAGCTAAAAGTGACCGATAAGCTAAAGGGAAGATATTGTTGCCTTTAACTTTAAACGTAAGGTTTATGTGTTTAAAGTTGCCACATTTTCTGCTCTATAAAGAAGAAACAGAAAATACCGAATTTCACAACCGAATTTCACAAATTATTGTTTATTTGTAAACAAATAAATAAAAGTACGCTGCCACTACGTATTTTTATAAACCAATTCATAAACCAATAATCGGTTTTTAGTTTGGTGCTGCCACATTATCAAAAATATTAATTTTATTTTATTGGGAAGTTGTAATAACGAAAAATAGAAAGGGAAGTTAATGAAAAAAAATAGAAAGGGAAGTTAATGAAAGTTTACCATACTTGGACATGAGAATATACAGAGCCGGGAACAGAATAATTACAGACTGGTATACCAAATCAATTTCATCAGGGAGATTAATAAATTTTCACTCTACGCAGCCTTTAAAACAAAAGATTAATACTGCAACAAATTTAATAACCAAAGTTATACAGATTAGCGATGATAAGTTTAAAATCAAAAATATTAATAAAATCAAGGAAATATTATTAACCAACAGCTTTCCGAAACATATAATCAACAATATAACACAAAAAGTCACAATGGGGAAATCCGGGGAAAAACACGTAGACAATTCATCTGGCAGCACCAAATTTTACAGCCTTGTATATATACCAAAACTAACAGAAAATAAACAACTCAAGAACATTATAGAAGACGAAACAGTATTATTGGCGCACAAACCAAACAAAACGATAACATCACTATTTACACAAACAAAAACTAAAATTGAAACAAAAGAACATAGTAACATAGTCTACGAAATCAAATGTGTGGGGAATGAGGACGAAGGTTGTGGTAAAGTTTACATTGGTACAACCAAACAAAGCTTAAACACAAGAATCACTGAACACGATGCAGACATAAAAAAGGGTAAACAAACTACAGCCCTAGCTCAGCATTGTTTTGAAAGTAAACATACAGCTGATCTTAATAATGTTAAAATACTTGACAAAGAGAATAAAAGGTATACTCTTGAAAGTTTAAGAATCCAGCAAAAAAGAAAGTGTGCAATAAACAGAAAGGAAGATATAGACAACATAATGGAAATTACACCATTGCTTTAGTTTAGTAACAATTCAACTGTGATACTTAGCGTTAGTTTTTTAATTATACTGTGATATTTTATTATTTATTTTTTACATTTTTGCAATTTAAATTTAATTTGTGTTTTATGTAGTACGTTTTGTGTCGGTCTAAATACGGATTTAATATTAAAGTTTTAAAAATGTGGAAGTAAAAAGATTATTTGTAAGTGTAATTATTCTAATAATGTTAAGTTATTTTTGTGTTTGTTACTAATACTTGTTTCCTTAATATGTTTATGTCGTTGCCAGATTTTAATAAAATTATATCCTAGAAGAAGTTGGAAATAATCCCAAGGAAACGTCGGATAAAATAATGAAATAAATAGTTTTTATTTGCATTAGGAAAATAAATGACCTTAGAAGCCTGCTTAGAACATATTTCTAAAGAATTAACAAAAACATTATAGCTCACTTTATTTCTCACTTTAGCTAAAGTTACTTTTTACTAACATTTACTTTAAAGGCAAGTTGTAATAACAGCCCTAAGACTTTCTAATGTATAACGAGTTTTCTCCGTTCTTTCTTTGACTAAAATCTTAACATTATCTAGATAAGCTGAGTGTCCCTCTTCAAAACAATGTTGCGCCAGTGCAGTACTATGTCTGCTTTTGCTAATGTCTGCTTTGTGTTCGGTCATTTAATCGTGTCCAAGCCAGAGAATCAAGCCGATCGGGTCGAAATCGGCTGCGCGCCGCCGCCGACGATATTTTCACATATCACGCCGCCGCCGCTTTAAGCGGCTCGAATCGGCTGGAAAAATGAGCCGGCTAAAACGAAGCCGCCTATTTGTATAAGAAACTACATTAGCCAATATCCCTTAATATTTGCTCTTAAGGTTTTCCCCAGAGTAGCAAAAGTTGCCAACATTTGTTTTGGAATTCCCGCTACTTCGGCTTCTTCAGAAGTAGCATTTTCAAGTTGCTGGTTCCTGTATAACCACAAAAAGAAGCAGATTGCACCCATCTACAGTTAAAAAACAACTGTTTGTTCATGACAATTATAAAATTGTGAACCAAAATAATATAAATTAGTCTTAAGTACTAGCTCATTTATGTAAAAAAACGTAGAATATATTTTTTTTAATAATAACACAGCATTACAAAATGTTACTTATTAAAAATTAATAAAGACCTGACCATCAATTATATATATTTCGGACATGCTGATTTCAATGGCGTACCTAATTTTTTGATGAATAGTACAGATTTTGTATGAGCCATAAATATAAACATAGGTCTTGCAAAAGCGCCAACTTTAAACACATTTTTCTCGAAATATGTACCATTGATCAACAAATTAAGTACGATATTGAAATCAGCATGCCCGAAATATATATAATCAATGGTCAGATCTCTATTAGTTTTTTTAATGTCATGCCATATAATTTAACTTTTTAAACCAGATATGAACTAATAAAATGCAAAATTTGCATTGCTTTTTTATTTTGATGAAAAAAAACCGTTTCAAGCCGATTAAATTGTTTATTATATGTCGTGGATAGTTGGTTTACGTTAAAATTGTTTTGAATGTTTATAATAAAATATTCCATTTTATAAATATAAGAATATTTCGAAAGAAATATACACGAAATTTGAGAAGAAACGTAGGTACAGTTGTTAAATTCCATACCTGCAAATACGCTTTGTGGACTTATACTCCCAATACAAACCGTTTTATGAATTCTCCCTATGTTTTTCTTTTTTTATTTTTTTTTTTTCCAAAATTTCTTTAGCAAAAATTTTAAATTTAACGAATTTTAATTTTCGAATCATAGTTTTAAATTCAACCTAACCTTAAATAAAACTTTCTCTCTCGATAATTTTCTTATTTTTCTAGATATTTTCTTGTTTTTCTTGCTGAAAGCTGTTTCTTTTTGTATACCAAAAATGTTTTCTTTACACACTTAGCCAAAAACAGTGGTGAAATCAACTAAAATTCATGTTTTTTTTTTTTTGATGAATGGGTAATCACTATACAAGCAACAAAATCTGTCCGTAAATTTAACACATTGCTTAGTAAATGTATATTTTGACGTTTAAATATTTGTTGATTGTTATTTTGACAAAATATCGTCGAATATATGAACCCAAATAAGTTATTTTCAATTTATAACGAGCTTTCAACCTCCATATATTTACAAAAATAAAGCAAATCAAACATATTAGCTAGGTTAATACTAGTATTTCGATCTGGCTAAAGATCTCATCAGAACCCGAAGTTTTAGAAAAGCTAGAGCCTTCATTATAGGCAGAACTTTAACAAAAAACCTATTAATAATCAATTTTGCTCCATTTTTGTCTTCTTAGTAATCAAGCACGTGGTTAGGTCTTTTAATAACAAGCATCATGACGTTACTAAACTTTGAAACCAAAAATGTTCTTTAAATTTATTTTCATCGGGATAAACATTAATTGCATTTATAGTAATTAAATGTGCTAAAGTCCCAAAACTTATTTAACAAATTGTGAAAAGCAATCTGATGTAGGCGTGTCCCTATCCTGATGTAGGCGTGTCCCTATGTTCTATTTATATAAAAAAATTTTAGTGTGTACTCTGGCTCAAGTAATATTTTTTACAGTTATATTAGTTTTTTGTTTTTATATACATCGAGATTATTTTTGTTATTTTCAATTTATAACGAGCTTTCAACCTCCGTATATTTACAAAAATAAAGCAAATCAAACATATTAGCTAGGTTTATACTAGTATTTCGATCTCATCAGAACCCGAAGTTTTAGAAAAGCTAGTTAGTTATGTTAACAAATTTATTTAATCAAGTTGAGGTGAGAAGGGCGGTTAACAGTTTCGCCCCTTACAGCGGGATCGGACGAGTTTTGCGAACCCAAAGGCTTATCGGCCGATAAGCCTAACTTCTTTTTTACTCAAGACTATGGAGACGTTAGTAAATGACATGGTTAAGGGTCAAATTCCTAGGGAATTACTTAGGTTTGGACAACATGCCTACTTGAAGGGGCGTTCAGTAGAAACAGACGATGTGGCGATACTTTTAAGGGGGGAGAATCCTGGATATCTATGTAGGAGGGCATCTTATGCACGCGAACTGGCGTAAAACTGGGCTAGGCCCAGGGGCCTGAATGTCAATCCAGACAAAACTGAAATATGCCTCATTCTTTGATTTTAATGAACCTATCTTCCTGAGAAAAACGGTTCACATCTCCGATAGGGTCAAGTATCTGGGAGTTGTTTTTGATAGAAAACTATCCTGGAGAGACCATATTGAGGAAATGGTGAAGAGGGCCCACAAATCGTGGGCCGTCTGTAGAAGGGCAATAGGATCTAAATGGGGTCTGAATCCCAGGATGACACACTGGCTATACATTAGCGTTGTCAGACCTATACTGACGTACGCATCTGTAGTATGGTGGTCATCGATGAGATTTGGCTCGTATGTGGGACTATTGCAGAAGGTACAGCGCCTATGCTGTTTGGGCATTAGTGGCGCAATGAGAACCACATCTACTAGGGCTGTCGAGACTATTCTAGCAATTCGCCCAATTGAGGTACAGGTAAAGTACGAGGCCGCAATGGGACAGTAATGGCCATATTACCGGGCACCGTACTATTTTGGACCAGTTGCCAGGGTATTGCGTCCCAGAATGGGACTGCGACAGGATTTCAGAGAGGTCTGTCACGACGCTGTGTGACACGTAAATCCCCGATAGGGAACCATGGTTAAATGGGACCTTCTTGGGGAACCATCCGGGGATCCACTTTTACACGGATGGATTGAAACTGGATGCGAAAACGGGTCTGGGCTTCTGTGACGCTGACTTCAATGTAAGCAAATGCTTCCGTCTTCCTGACCATAATACCGTACTACAGGCGGAGGTCACCGCGATTACGGAGTGCATTAAGCAGGTGAATATCATGGGCTTGACCGGACGCATTGAGATTATATGGGTGGCGGGACACTGTGGTACAGCGGGGAACGAAGTGGCTAATGATTTGGCTAGGGGAGGATCTTCCCTGGTATTAGTCACTTTGGGGAACGCTAAACCTTTTCGAGCTCTCAAGGCGGAGCTGGTGGACTGGGCTGACACCATGCATAGGACCATCTGGGAAAATGCGGGTGTTGGCAGAACTACGAGTATTCTCTTGGGCAACCCGGACAAGACGAGGGAAATTCTGAATCTCAGTAGGAAGGAACTGAGTCTTTTGATGAAAATCCTCTCGGGACACTCGACACTTAGGGCCCATCTCCGTATTGGTACGGCGGACTCGGAAGTGTGCAGGGCCTGTAGGGAGGACGAGAAGACCTTGGAACACTATCTCTGTGAATGCCCGGAATTTGCCGGGATCCGGGTCGATTTACTATCCAGTGACCCAATATCCACATTGGGGGATCTTAGGGGCATAGGATGGAAGAAGTTGAGGAGCTTCGTCAGTGCGACGGAGTTCCTGGGGTAGAAAGGTGACATAGGACCGATTGTTTAGGGCGCACAACAAGCCGACATTCTGGCTTAAGTGTAAGTCCTCAGGGACTTGAGTCGGATTAGGGAAGTATTTTCCCTTCTCCGAATCCTCTTTTCGACCTCACCCTAACCTAACCCTAATTAAGTTGAATAATTATTTTGTTGTTTTAACAATGCGCTTTTGTTAGCTATCGAAAATTTTAATGTATGGTTTTTGTTAAGTGTATAAGTTTTGCCCTTATGGCAATGCGATGGCTTTTGAGTAGTTGGTAGTTGATAACTTGACGTGTAAGACTAGTTATTTTATTCTATCTGTTTTCTTTTTTTGGATACGCATATTATATTAACATTAAATTAAATTAAATTATTAACAATAAAACGGAAGAGTTTTATTTAACGATAATTATAAACTTAAATTTAACAATCAGAAGTGAGATAAAACTATCCACGAGCAGAGGATAAAGAAATTTCATCATTTTCATTTTTGTACGTGTTGTTGTTGTTGATGCCTGTTGATATTCAAAAGAAGACGCCGAGTTGTTGCTGTTGTTACTGAGGGTGGCAATATAGAGTATAATTGCTGTTGTTGTGTTGTGTGGCAGTAGGCGGCTTGGGTTGTTGAATATTAGCGCGAATTTCATCAAAATTGAAAGCAGCAAAAGTGAAAATATGAGTAAACCGGAAAACGTACCAAATGTCTAAAATGACATGATATCGAGGCTTTTGGAACAAAATGCTGAACTTATTCGGGCGCTTACTTTAAACAGTGCTACAGGTGCAGTGAGTAACTCTAGTACAAATTTCAATGTTGTACCAGATTTGCACAAATCAATTAGAACATTTAGTGGCAAGGAATCTGAAGGCGATGCTGGTCAATGGATCGAGTCCATTAAAGGCATGGGCGATTTACACAATTGGTCTGATTGGTTTCGACTTGAATTGGTGCGTTCAAATCTGACTGATGGTGCGACTGATTGGTTTTATTCGTTAAAAGTAAAAACATGGCAAGAGTTTGTATCGGAATTTGAGAATACGTTTATGGGTCGAGAAAGTGTCGCCGAACAGTGGTCTACACTTTTAAATTATATGCAAGGAAAAAATTAAGACGTTTTTGATTATTATTTTAAGAAAAAGAGATTGTGTGGCAATCTAAAATTACCTTTTTCGGAAACTAAGGTTCAGATAATGCAGAACCTTTACGATAGAGAACTGAAAACGTTTTTGCTTTGTAAAACCCACTCTGAGTCAAATGTTCTGTTGGCTGACATACGTGAATTGCACCGAACTATGGGCACACAGGTGAAGGAACGTGCTTTTGTCCCAATGAGACCACTAAAAGTGGAAAAGGTGGAGAAAGAATCAATGCCAAGAGTAAAAGATGTTGCGGACATAACCTGTTTTCGTTGTAACTTAAAAGGACATTTTTGTAAAAATTGCACTGGACATGTGAAGAAAAATAGCCTGGACATGTGAAGAAAAATTGTCCCGTAGATGGTGATGGCAATAAAAAGAGAGAACAATTTGGCGGTCAGAATAAAAACTGTGCCATTGTGAAAAATCAAAATGAGGCGATTACTATGAATCAAAAATATTTCTTTGATTCTGTAATAAATGGAAAACCTGTAAAATCATATGTTGATTTTGGTAGTCAATGTGTAATGATGAAAATGTCAGCGGCTAAAGAATTTAATTTCAAATTAAGTGCACCTCCAATCGATGGTTCAACAGTAAGAGGTGTAGGTGGTGGTATGGCTTCTACTTTGGGTGTTTTTAATGCTACGTTGAAAGTTGATCAAGCTGTTGCAAACGTTTTGGTATACGTGGTGGCTGATGATATTATTGATATACCGTTATTAATTGGACAGCCATTTACGGAGCAGTCTCATATTGTGTATTATAAGAAGAATAACTACTTGCGAATTTTTGAAAGGTGAGTTATGTATTTTAGACGAAAAAGAAATTAGTTACAAAAAATTAGATGTCAGTGAAGAGAATTTTTGTGATTTGATCGTCATAAACCGTGAAATACCAGACGAATTTAAAACGAAGTTATTAAGTTTGGTGCAACAATATAGAGATTGTTTTGCTTTGAATATAAGTGAACTTGGGTGTGGAGGGGACACCGAATTTTCAATTGAGTTGACAAATGATACTCCCATAACTTACAAACCATATCGATTGAGTGAATCTGAACGTGAATTTGTTCGACAGGAGATGAACCAATTAATAAACGCTGGTATTATAATCGAATCAGATTCTGATTATG
Organism: Delia radicum; assembly: GCA_021234595.1. Taxonomy (NCBI): domain Eukaryota; kingdom Metazoa; phylum Arthropoda; class Insecta; order Diptera; family Anthomyiidae; genus Delia; species Delia radicum. The sequence goes on from CM037852.1 coordinate 53,160,680, forward strand.
CTAGTCCCATTTTAATAGTTCGAAAGAAAACTGGGGATAGGCGAATATGCATAGACTACAGGGCCTTGAACAATGTGACTAGAAAAATGAAATATCCGTTACCAATTATAGCCGACCAAATTAATAGATTGCACGGAATGAAGTATTTTAACGTGCTCGATATGCGAAGTGGCTATTATCAAGTAAAAGTGGCTGAAAATTCTCGACATGTAACCGCTTTTGTGACGCCGGATGGGCACTACGAGTTTTTGAGAATGCTTTTTGGTGTTGCTAATGGTCCGGCAGTATTTCAAAAACTTATTAATTCAGCATTAGGTCCGTTACGTTTTACAATTGCCATGGGATATTTTGATGATATACTTATTCCGGCTACGAATATAAATGAGTGTATTGATAATTTGGAAATTGTACTGAATGCCTTAAAAAGAGCAAATTCAAAATTGAACATCCAAAAGTGTAAATTTTTGATGACTGGTATCGAGTATTTGGGTTACGAGATTAGTAATGGTGTTATTAAACCAAGTCAAGTCAAATTGAATGCTGTCGTTGACTTTAAACGTCCCTCTAACGTGCATGAAGTACGTCAATTTATTGGTTTGACCAGTTATTTTAGAAATTTTATCAAGGACTATGCAATTTTGGCAAAGCCTTTAACCCGTTTAACTAAAACTGAAGTTGTTTGAAATTGGACTGAGATAGAAGAAGGTGCTTTTGATGATTTGAAGATAAGGTTGACAGAAAAACCTGTTCTTGCTATTTATTCTAAAGATGCAGAAACCGAAGTTCACACGGACGCGTGTAAGGATGGTTTGGCAGGCGTTTTGTTTCAAAAACAAATTGACGATAAATTTCATCCCGTTGCTTATGCAAATCGCCAAACAACAAAGGAGAATCCCGTTATCATTCTACTGAACTGGAAGCACTAGCCGTTGTATGGGTATTGGAGCGTTTAAGAGTGTATTTAATTGGAAACTCATTTATCGTTAGAACTGATTGTAATGCCGTAAGAAGTTCTATGACAAAGAAAGATATATTGCCTAGAATTGGAAGGTGGTGGTTAAAATTATCTGAATATGATTTTTAAATTCAGCATACTCCTGGAAGAGAAAATGGGCATGCTGATGCGTTAAGTCGAAATCCAACTGATTTACCTGATAACACTACAACAGTTGCAGATATTTGTGTTCTTCATTCTAGTATGGATACATCAGATTGGGTGAAACTTTTGCAGAAGACTGATCCTAAAATAGAGAATATAGAAGATGTACTTCAGAAACAAATTGAGCTTACCAAAGATGACTTACGAATTCATAAAGAATTTAAAATTGTGAATGGTCGAGTATATAAGGTGGAAGATGAAAATTAACTTTTGTATATTCCCGACAGTGCCAGATATCGTATAGTGCAGTCTTGTCATGACGAGTTGGGTCATATTGGTGTTGACAAGGTGGTCTCCAAAATTAGAGAGAAATATTGGTTCCCTAGACTTAGAAATTATGTAAAAAGATTCATTGGAGCATGTTTTGAATGTTTATATAATAAACAACCTGCTGGTAGAAAACAAGGATTCCTACACCCAATAGATAAAATTGGAATACCTTTTCATACGATACATGCTGATCATCTGGGTCCATTTGTGAGAGGTAGATACGGCAACATGTATATTTTGGTTATTATTGATGGATTTACAAAATTTTGTATACTAAAACCTGTACGTAATGTAAAAAGTGAAACAACAGCCCGAGCTTTGAATGTTGTGGTGTCTATATTTGGAATGCCAACTCGTGTTATAACTGATAGAGGTACCGCGTTTACTGGTTCCCCATTCCAAAAATTTTGTAAGGAAAAGAATATTGTTCACGTTTTGAATGCAACTGCAACACCAAGAGCCAATGGTCAATGTGAAAGGCTAAACCGAACTATAACCCCAATGTTATCAACGTTATGTAGAAGACCAAATGGTGGTGATTGGGATCAACATATTGGTCTCGTTCAGTGGAGTGTTAATAACACTATACATCACGTTTTTCAAACTACTGCATTTAGATTGCTTTTTAATTATGAACCAAGAAAATTTATACCAAATAAGTTAGATGATGCTATAACAAACGAACATGAAGATAACGTAATCGAGTTACGTAAGAAGATAATTGAACGTATTAGAAATAATCAAGAGAAACAAAGGCTACAATTCAATAAGTAAAGGTGTGAAGATCGAAATTACGCATCTGGTGATTCTGTTATGATACGACGTGATCCTGGTAGTACTGGAGAATCTACAAAGCTGTTACATTTGTATAAGGGTCCATATATGGTAACTGAAGTTTTACCAAATGATCGTTATCGTGTTACCGATTTTCCAGATATACAACGAAGTCAACGATTTTATGAAGGTGTGGTAGCTGCCGAGGACATGAAGAGAGTAATTCCACCTCCCGAAAGCTTAGATGATGATTCTACAACAGATGACGAAAATTCTAAACCTAAAAGACCAACCCGAAATAGAAGTACCCCTAAATATTTGAATGATTACGAACTTTGATCGGATCGAGGGCGATCCTGCTATCGAAAATTTTAATGTATGGTTTTTGTTAAGTGTATAAGTTTTGCCCTTATGGCAATGCGATGGCTTTTGAGTAGTTGGTAGTTGATAACTTGACGTGTAAGACTAGTTATTCTATTCTAGCTTTTTCTTTTTTTGGATACGCATATTATATTAACATTAAATTAAATTAAATTATTAACAATAAAACTTAAGAGTTTTATTTAACAATAATTATAAACTAAAATTTAACACTTTATTCAATTTAACAATGTATTTTATACAACTAACTAAATTAATAGATTCGTAATAAATTTTTAATTTTATATTTCATCATCATCTATATTTAATACATTTAAATTTTTGTTTTTAATTTAATTATTTGATAAAATATACAAAATAGTAGTATTAAAAATTCTAATAAAACAAGTCCCCAAAACTCATGAAACATTAAATGTATAAAACCCGTAAATTTATTTAATATTTAAGCTTACAATTGAATTAAATTTTAAATTGTATACAAATATTTATATAAAAGATAAAAGACGATTGTTGATGATAATTTACAATTTACATAATAATAGTGTACAATATAATTTACATAGTATCATAAATTCACTAAAAATATTATATCCCTGAGTGCAAATATTTCACTTAAAGTCACCAATCTTAAATTATTTGATAATAACATGTTTATGTTAATTTATATATTTTGAGCACTTGTAGACAACAACCACACTTTGAACGATCCTTACCCCAGTAATGACGCCACAAGACTAAAAGCACCCATAGTTATTTTCTACAGCTATAAAACTTTATTAAGTTAACATATTTTGATCAAATTAACTTTACTGCCGTTTTTATAAATTTTTCTGGAATTAACAAATGGAATTTTGTTATTTAAATATCAAAAACAACAATTGTTTCGTAAAGCGATGAAATTTGCTGGTTTTACAAAAATTAACATCAATAATTATTAATTTAATAAAATATTTTTTGTTTTAGCAATAGATGTTGTCAAAAGTTAATAACAAATGTATATTGATTTCACTTCCGACTTTTAGTTCAAGACACTTCATAGACTTTTTCACATACATATGATATTTTGGTTTTATAAAGCAATACTTAATATTCCATTTTTTTTTTATATGTTTTTTTCACCTCTGGCAATTGATTCTTGCACTTTTACCTGCCCATACAGGTAATTTACGGTCCCATTGTATTTCAGTATATGTTTTTCACTTTCTTTTTGCTGCTGCAAGTAAGCAACACTCACTTTCTTTGAAAAGGGGATAGTGGAGAGATGAAATTCGGCAAAAATTTTAGGGCTTAAAACATGGCAACAATGTAGTTTCGCAAGGTGATAAGTCTTAGTACGGTTGTTGCTCGCCACCTGATGAAGAGTTGGCGAATTTATTGAAGTTTTTGGGTTATAGCAATGATTCATTATTTCACCTCGGTGGGGTTGAGTGCCGCTTCGCTACATATGAAGGATATAAAACTCATATATATTATTTTTCTTAATTGCTGTTCTCGTCACTGGGAATTAAACACCGGACAATCAGTGTAACAGTCCAACGAGCTAATCATTAAAATTTAACACATAATTAGGCTCTAGTAAGCTGCGGTATACACACAAAAAAAAATGTAGGTAATATTGCCTTAAATTGTAGGGTGATTTTGCCTATTTTTATAGGCAACATAGAACTTCCTATATTTTAAGGCAATAGTACAAAAAAATAGGTATTTTCAATGTTCGAAAAAAGTTGGATTTTTTTTTTTAAATACCCTTTTAAAAAGGTGTTTTACCCTTTTGTAAAGCTAAAATGCCTTTTTATATATTATTTAATATAAGTAAAATTACCTTTTTGTTTAAGCTAAATTACAAATATTTTAAGGCACTTTACTAGTGGAATTTGCTTATTAAATTTAATTAAAAAACAGTTATATTATGTTTTATTATTTAAAATATTTAGTTTTGAATAAAATTAATTAAAGCTATGTTTTAAATAATATATATAATTTAGTGTTCCTTCATATCTTAAGTACTTTTTGTGCAAATTCATATATACATAGGCCACATTTGGAGATGTAGTTTTTGTAAATAAAACAATCCATACCTTGCTTTTACTTTAAATTGTTCTTTTTAAGATGGTCCTTAGTAGTGTTTTTTTGTAGCTGAAATTAAGAAAAATAAATAATTAAATTCTCATGAACTTTAAAAATGGTATCTTGTGGCAGTGTTGTGTTGGCTTCAGAAGTCTCAAAAAAAAGTGAGGTTATGCTTCGTGATGTGTAGGAGTTTTGAGTTTTCAGCCTCCCGGTGAGTTGGTGGTGTTCTGTTGAAGTGTTTGAGTGTTTAAAATGTGTAAGAATTTTTAAATATTATAAATATTGTATGTCGAGCGTTATTTGTGGCCATTTGATTTGTGTCCATAGATTGCTATGGACACAAATCAAATGGACACAAATAACATTTGCAGACGTTAAGTATTTTTTCAAATAAAATACATACCTTTTTTTCTTTCAATAATACCCCTTTTATGCTTTATTACATTAGGTTATATTGGAGCTGCAATTAAAAAAACAAAATAATTTATAAATTTTTTCAGAAAATTTTATTTTCATCTGATACATACCTTTTTAACAATAAATATTTTTAAAATGGCATTTTCGAATTGAAAAAAAACTAAAATTATTTTCGAAGAGTTGCCTATTTTTGGTAGTAAAAATAACCATCCCAATAGGTAAAAAAGTTGTCTATTGGCATAGGCAATGAAACCCTTTTTTTTTATTTCATACAAAAATGGGGTGCCTATGCCAGCAAAGGCAATATACACTGCAGTTTTTTTTTTTTGTGTATGTTATTTTTTTCATACAAAAAAAAAAATACACAAAAACTACACACATTTACCAAGTATAGTAGGAGCATTTCAACTAATAACTATTTTCAGTAAAGTTTGTCAATGTACTTAGGAAAATGTATTGTACAAAAATATAATGACATTTAACCACGAAAACTTGGTAATTCTTAATTTTTTTGTTTATGGCTATTAAGCAGAAACTCGTAAAAAAATTGTCCATTCTATTTCATAAGAATTCACAGATAGTTTATTTAATTTTCACAATAAATGTTGGCTTACAAAATTTATATCAAAAATTCTGTTCTTTTGTTATTAAAAATTAATTTATTTATAAAATATAAAAAATGTTACATATGTTAAATATTACCTCTAATAATTAATTAACACCACCTTCACATTATCACTAAGAATAAAAATACGCCATCCAATATCCCCTTTGCAATGACTTGGAACTAGAAAAATGCAACGAAAATAAACTTACTTATTTTTTAACAGATTTTTGTTCCGCCCATTTAATCACAAATTAAATTTAATTTAAATATTTGACGTAGTTACGTCAAAATAATGTTTAATTAATATTTTATACAAATTTTATTTCATTGAGATAAAACTGTTGTATTAACTTTTTTTCGTTTTCAAAAAAGTATTTCTAGCTTTTAACACTTATGTACAAGAAATTACCTGTTATGTTCGTCCATATTTATTTTTTTACATTTTACCAAGTAAGGCTTGATTAAAATATGCACACAAAATGTTGGATTTATGTACTATAAGTTTGGCATTTTGTAAAGATTTAGCATAATAGAAACAGTTGTATAAATTGATAAAAATGTTAAGCAACTTTATATAATGTATGAAATTATTTGTCAAGTGGAAAGTAGTTTAGGAAAATTTTGCAAATGCAAACACAAAATTAACACAATGGGATACATAATTTAAAGAAAACTTGATCAAATTCACAGAATTTTAATGTAAAAAATTTTACTTAGTATGCTTTCAACGCATTCCCTCTGGAATTTTTTTGTGTGCAACATATTTTTCTCCTATTTTCGTGTATATACAATATTAATCACACAATAAAAATCACAAAAAAGTTTAATTTAAATATTTGATGTAGTTACGTCAAAATAATGTTTAATTAATATTTTATACAAATTTTATTTGATTGAGATAAAACTGTTGTATTAACTTTTTTTCGTTTTCAAAAAAGTATTTCTAGCTATTAACACTTATGTACAAGAAATTACCTGTTATGTTCGTCCATATTTATTTTTTTACATTTTACCAAGTAAGGCATGATTAAAATATGCACACAAAATGTTGGATTTATGTACTATAAGTTTGGCATTTTGTAAAGATTTAGCATAATAGAAACAGTTGTATAAATTGATAAAAATGTTAAGCAACTTTATATAATGTATGAAATTATTTGTCAAGTGGAAAGTAGTTTAGGAAAATTTTCCAAATGCAAACACAAAATTAACACAATGGGATACATAATTTAAAGAAAACTTGATCAAATTCACAGAATTTTAATGAAAACAATTTTACTTAGTATGCTTTCAACGCATTCCCTCTGGAATTTTTTTGTGTGCAACATATTTTTCTCCTATTTTCGTGTATATACAATATTAATCACACAATAAAAAGCACAAAAAAATTTGCACTCCGGAACTTTTTTCACCAGAGTTTTCTAAATTTTCTTTTAGTTTTTATTTAATTTTTCTTTGACATTAATTTCCTCAGTTTAAAATATAGTTAAATATACTGATCTTGACCTTAGACTTCGGTGGAACACCACCGGTGGACTTCCCGATCAGGGAAGTCTGGCGTGGATCCAAGGTGCTGTTCGAGGGGTGGGCAGTATTCACGGGCGGGTCCAAAATGGACACGGGCACGAGTGCCGGTGTTTATATTGCTGACACTGACGTAAAAAGGTCATACAGACTCCCAGATGAGTGCAGTGTCTTCCCAGCTGAGATCCTAGCGATCTGGAGGGCGACGGAAGTTATACTGGGTCACATCGTTGGGGGATCTAGGGTGAGAATTTATGTCGATAGTCAGGCAGCGCTCAGAGCACTGACAAACTACACGGTTCACTCGCGCCTGGTCGCACGATATAGGTGTGCTCTGAGGTAGCTCATGGAGGCTGTGTTGGGTACCCGGACACTGCAAGGTGGATGGCAATGAGTGGCGGACGAACTTGCGAGGGAGGGTTTGAATCTGGACTTGGTGGTAAGGGACGGGGGGTAAAGCCGCTCTATGTTAGTACTTTGAGGTTATACGGAAGGGATTCCGCGAAACCGTTAACCAGTCATGGAGGGACAGAATGGATTGCAGGGTGTCTAGGGTGTTATGGCCCGCATTGGACGCAGGGGCAACCAAGGTTCTTTTGGGACTGGACAGGGAGGGTCTCAGGACCTTCCTGACCGGTCATTGTTCTGTCAGGGCTTTCTCAAGCAGATGGGACAGGGACATACCGGATTTTTGCAGGTTGTGCGAGGACGTTAAAGAACTGGAGACAGTTGAGCATATAATGTGCCACTGTCCTAGGTTTCAGGGTCTCAGACAGAAACGGCTAGGAGATAGATTTCACGACGAACTTGGGTGTGTCGCTGGATGCAATCCAGTAGATTTGCTGAGATTTGTCAGACAAATATGACGGCTGTTTTTAGCTAGGGGACGATAGGAGCTGGTTCTGGGGAGTATATATCCTTTCTATCTTTCTTTATATCTATCTTGCAATCTATCTTGCTGTCTATTTCTATTCTTTCTTACTGTTTTTTACTGAAGGGATTCACAATGGACCGTATTGGTCTCCGAGTGGAGATGTGCCCTTGGGCACATAACCCTTTCTAACCTAACCTACTGAGCTTTTCTGTGGCATTAAAAGTATTAGAGTTCAATGGTATACTAAAAACATAAAGATTATCATTGAAGAATTCTTTTAAATTTGGTATAAAATGTTTGCTACTACAACCATATGGGAAAATATACGAAACCGTACGATTTTAGATTTTAAATATGAAAAATTTCAAATTAGTGACACACAATTTTTTTTTGGATTAGCTTATGGAAAATACATAAAAAAGCAATAAAGCAATTTTTTTTAAGTGCTGAAAAAGTTATAAACAAAAAACCGCAAAAATGTTGGCTTATAAAATTTTTTGGATTTTCGGGGATGCAGCAAGACGTTTTCGAGTAACCTTTCTGTGCTAAGTCCGACTTTGGTTTCCAAAGTTTTCTAACACATCTAGTTTTTGCGGAAATTGAGGTCAAAGTTAAGAAAAATTCAACTTAAAATTGAATCGCAAATGCGCGGGTTAAAGAATTACAGGGTCATATCTAATTTTAATGATAGACATTATAGACAACTATTATCATATGTAAATATTAAATTGATCATATAATATTTTTTATCTCTTTATCAATTTGTTTTTCAAAATAGATAAAAAGTAAAATATTGCAGCACAAAATAAAGTGGCACCGCGGTTTAAAGAATTGTAGGTTCAAATATGTCTTGAATGGTAGAACTCATCATTATGATTATTATTATTATTATGTGAAAACGCTAAATTGATTTAATAAACTTGGAATTCTCTACAACATTTTTTCTAAAAAAATCCCTAAAAGGCTAACTTCAAATTAAAGGCACACCCAATATATCTTTAATTGTACATGTTATCATAAAAATCATTATGTGAAAGTTCTAAATAGATTGGATTTTATTAGTTGTTTTTACATCACTTTTAGATCCATAGTACGCTAAAAATCCAACTTTAAATTGATTGGCACATCCGCAATTTAAAGAATTATAGATTGAACTCTGGCTTATATGATAGTGATCACCATTACTTTCGTTCTCTGTAAATGGTAAAAGGATCGGATTATCGCTTTCGTTTCAATATAACATTTAGTTCCAAAAATCTATGAAAAGTTACAAAATTTAATCTTAAATGGATCTGGATACCAAAATAATGTTGTTTATACTTGACTTATATAATTTCTATCAACTTTATAAAAAAAAAATTACAAAGTTCACGTCGATATTCTTACACCAATTTATTTTTTGCGCGTTGAAAAAAAAGCTATGAAAGGTTAAAGTTGGAGAATGTTGATTTTTTTTTTGCGGTTTTTGGTTGCAATTTAACTATTTTTTTTTTATATTATTGCACAAAATTGATCCGATGGGCCGTTTTTGCTTATTTTCAATACTTATATTTTCCACGAAGATGTCCATCAATATAAGTAAAAATGAGTAGTCTCTATGCGTTTTCGCGCAGTGAATAACCTCATCAAATATGGTGGAGAGTATAAAAATATATTTAGATTTACTATGCTGACCTAGTACTTTCACCCCGACTTGTAATGTCTCACCCTCTAGACAATGACCCAGAAAATGTTCCACAGTGCTATTAATGGATGACTTTTTATGGATAAGTTCACAGACACAAATTGTAACCTCTAAATAATCAACATTGTCCAACTTTTTTTTTTTTTTTTAAAGAGTAGCAACACAGGAAATTCTTTGGAAATTGGATAGTGGAGAGATGAAAGGTGGGGAAAGATGAAGGGCTTCAAACATGGTTATCAATTTGTATGCCCTTTTTTATAAATGTACTTATATAGCCGTTATTTGATTGGAGAGCAATTTTCTCCAAATACATAGAGTAACCCAGCAAAACAGACATTACCAAGAAAGTAAGCATGTAAGTACCGCACAAAGGCATTCACTAGTTACCAGGCTATTTACTCGCTTGATTACTTTTGTTCGTGAGGACCCAAAATTCATGGGTGGTCATTACACTCTCGCTTACAAAATAAAAATAAGTATTTATTAGAGGTCTGCATGTGTGTGGTTAAACGACACATCAATTCACATATTAGTCTAGCCAATAGTGTGCTGTATTGATTTGAGAATCATACACAATTTATTGTGTGTGAGAAATAACCTATGTGTGAAAAGCGTTCAATTATTTATGTGAGTATTGTGAGAAAAATATTTGATACAGGTATAAAGAAAAAATATGCTCTTTTACACGAGTAAATACACTTGTATAGCGATGTACATATTGTGTTTTAGCAAACACATGTTGTGTTTTAGCAACACAACATGTGTAGGATGCCTACACCCACTGAAGAAAAGAAATTTACTCCAGAAGAAGCATTTGCACTATTTTTGGATTTAAAACTGACAAAAAATCAGTACACAGAATTGCGGGAGCGAACCAATGAAAAAAATTGTGGAGTTTTTCCAGCATATCGAGATTTAGTTTCTGTCAAAAAAGAGTGCTTACATTCACAAACTTCTATTAGAGTAATTTCAAGTTAAGCAGAAATAAAATGGCAGGATCTTCTTGAACACACTGCAGAACGATTATTAAATACACTTGATGCTGACTATTTAAAAAAACTAAAAAATTGCTGCATCATTTTGACTTCTAAATGGTGATGGGATCCTCTGGTCAGAAACAACACACACAATGTAATGGAGAAAATTCATGTTGTACTAATGAAGATCTTATCACTATTTTGTTATGCACATTAGACCCATATACATATGTCAAAAGTATTTAGAAGAAATTTTTACTAATATTGTTTAATTTATAGTAGTTTATAGATTATAATTTTGTTGTGGGTGGGTCATTCAAGGGGGTGGTGAAGGAGATTGGCAATACTATCCGGTCGAAACAATTTAAATTCAGAATTATAATTTTTTTTGAAGTAACGATGTTTATTTAAATAAAGTATGGCTGCAATTTCAAAATTTTATTTTTCGGAAATGGAAATAAGCAGATGTTTTTTTTTTTATTTATATACCAGTGGTTTCAATTGATTGCAGTAGGGTTGGTATTATGGTTTTCTTTATAATATTCAACTATGTTTCCAAATGATAAGCTGCGAGTACCCGTATTAAATAAGGGAAATTCCTGATAGCAGAAGAAAACTATAGTATAGCGCTAGGCGTTGGGTATCTAAATGTGTTATACCGAACTCAATGTGAAAACGATGAAACTGGTATACAGGGAAATTAATGCTTAATTTTGTTGTTGTTTGATAGTAAAATGAATTCTGAAATAGACATAAGAAAATTAAATGTTTTTGTAAAATTTTATATTTTTAATGAATACCTCTCAATTGGTTCTGGTATCCAATGGGGTATTGCTTTAGGTTGTGGTAGGTCACGTACTGGTGGTATTGGGCCTCATCTGGTGGCAAATATCTTTTCACGAATCACAGTTTTTGCAAGCCGGCTTGAATATCTCATCGGCTGTGTTAGTAGCGTTTTTTTTTTTTATTTTGTAAGGGGTTTACCTGGTATGGAAAGGCCTCGTTGGTGTCTAAATTCGGTAAAATTTGTAAGGGTCATGTTTTTTTTTTTTTGCAGGCCGCTTGATGAATATATTTTATTTTTATTGGAAGTATTGTTCTAGTTGTAATTTGTGTATTTGGTGTATGGTAGTTCAAGTAATTGTTATTTGCGGTATTTGGATGTCTAAGATTGGAGTTTTTTTTTATAAATTTTAAATTGAATGTAAAATGTGGCTTGTTCTGTCCGTGTTTAGAGAAAAATGTGTTTGTTAGGGAACATATGTTTTGTGGATTGTATTAAACAGGGTTGTTAAGCAATTCTTTTAGGATTGCCAGTGCCGCAGGGTTGTATTGAGGGGATCGTGTAGAAAGGGAACATTAACATTAAGAGAAATAAAATTCGAAATTTGATTAGAAATTTCTCTTTTGAAAATTGGCGGTAATATTAAAACTTGCAATTTTTTTTCAAGGCCAATGCAAAAAGTGCGTCGACCCTATATGTGTTGGTGTAATTTATGTAGTTACGTTTTTTTTATATGTGTTTTTGTTAGTAGGAATTTTAAGTAGAGTAGAGTTTTGTAAAAAGTTGAGTTTTGTGTTCTAGTATACTGATTTCTGTTTTTAAAAGTAAAGTGGCCAACGAAGAGTATAGTTGAATTGTTTCGAAAGCGGTAATTTTGAGTTTTGTTAAATTTTATAGAAAAATTAAAAAGTTGAAAAATATAAGTTTTTTAAATAAAATAAAAAAAAAACGAAGTGGTGTTAAAGTCCGGGGGATTTTATAACGCATCCTAATCCGGAAGGAGGCCAAATAATCTTTTGAGCAGAAGCTGGGATAATATAAAATCCATTTGAGTAATAACTCTTTTTTTTTGTATTTTATGTCAAACCGTAAGTTTTTTTTTAAAATAAAATGGCGGAGAACCATTTCTAAAGTCCATTTTGGGAAATTTATTCTAATTAGTGTGGTCAGAATTAAAGTGAAGGACGAGCTTAATACATTGGTGGAGAGTCCTTGATCCTTGGAAGCTATTTGGCCACAGGAGATTTTTTTTGACATAAAAGGTAAAGACTTTGATATATTTATGTTACATGGTATTGCCTACCAATTGTGCGGGGAGTAATTAAATCTAGTGGCAACACCCATTCCAAGTTGGATTTTATGCTGAAGGGAGACACTTCTAGTGTACTCCTGTATAGTTGGTCATTTTTTTTTGTGTTTTTGTACTTGTGTGTTTTATGTGTTTGTGTTAGTGCAAAAAGGGAAATTGTTATTTGCTGTATAACAGCTATATGCTGATCCCCGTATAAGAGGAATTCTATTAGGGTTACGAACCCAATTGTTATAAAAATTTGAAGTATAGGAAATTTTATAGAAACTGATATAATTGCAGAGTTTATAGTAAAATCCATACCTTTTAAAGAATTAATTGATTGACAAACGAGAGAAAATTAAAATTAGTGGCAAAATTAGGTTTTATTAAATTATTCACATTTTAGCATATTTTTTTTTTGAAATAAAGTATTAAATTTTGTTCTAGGTTAGGTTAGTGAATTTGTTAATTTTGTAAAAGGGGTCAAACTAAAAAGTTTAAAATATTTTTTTTTTATTGCGGAAATAAGGCAAAATTGAATTTGAATTAGCCTATAAAATATATACTACCTTCAGAGAGCTCTTTTAAGGAAAAAGTGAGGGAAGTAAAGCGTCTTAAAACAAGGGTATATTGAAAATTATAAAGGTCATTTTTGATTTGAAGACCGAAGTAGTTCGATCCTTTCCTAGTTTTTTTTGTTGTCATGTTGTTTTTAATTTTGTAAGTTTTTTTTTAGAAATTGTTAGTAAACGTTTTTGTTATTATTATTTAAGCTGATTTCTTTTAGCATTTTTAATTTGCTTTAAGAAGCGTATTTTTTATTTAGATCGCGCAGAGTTAATTCTAATTTTACCCTAGTAAAATTAGCAATTGCTTGGGTAAAGACAGATCTATTGGAGGATTTCTTGATTCAAAGCAAGTGCTAGTGAGGGTGTATTGAGTCTATTAAATTTTACCAAATTTCAACAGTTTTAGTTCATCTGCATAAAAACTATAAAAGAATTGAAAATTTTACTTAAGAGTTTTATATAGAATAAACGTTCAGTAAATGGTTTTAAGAACCATTCGAAAAAGATACAAGTGTATCGTTAATTTTGAATATTAATAGCCCAAGGGGTATGATTTCATAAATAATAATAATAATAAGTAATATATATAATTTTTTGTTTGATATCGTGATATAATTTTTAAATTGAGAAATATTTTGAGGTATTTAAAATAATTTTAGTTTTTTTTGAGAATCATTTAAATTTAGTTTTTTTATGTTTTTTTTTAATTTTGTTTTTACTTACGTTTTTTTTTTTTGAAACCATTTTTAACGTTGAGAGAAAAAGCCACTATAGTATTAAGTATTTTTATCTTTAGTTTTCATTTTTATTTAATAAATATGTATTGATTTAAATTTGAAAATATGTGTTGCTAAATTTGTTTAAGGAAATTTCGGCTGAATTTCAGTTTATGGGGGACACCCCTAGAGAAAAAATCTGAATATGCCATCCCCTTCAGAATCTTCCCAGGAGTACGAAAATCATAATGAATAAGGGGGCTCACGCCCCCTATGGGCGTGGCAGTCGAAAAACGACCCGGCCCACCTACGTAGACAATATGGGTATCAAATGAAAGCTAATGTCTTCACGATTCCAAAAATAGCCATAGTTGCCAGATCGGGCGGTTTTTGCAGCCGATACGGCCATTTTTGTTAAATAGGGGCGGGGGTGAATAACGACCCATGCCACCTACTTAGGCAATATTGGTATCAAATGAAAGGAAATGTCTTCACGATTCCAAAAATACCCGTAGTTGCCAGATCGTCCAGAATTTGAGGAAGATATGTTAATTTTTATAAAATGGGGGAAGGACTTTTTTTTGTTTATTTCTTTTTAGCTCGGCCAGAGGCCGAGCACTCGAGATCCCCGCCGTCTAGAATTAAGACATACTGGAGTTAAAAACCCCTAAGCCCGGCCGTAGGCCGGTCACGCAGAAAAACTTTACTAAGCGAAGCCAGTATAACAAATTTTCATTGTGGTAGGTCACGTACTGGTGGTATTGGGCCTCATCTGGTGGCAAATATCTTTTCACGAATCACAGTTTTTGCAAGCCGGCTTGAATATCTCATCGGCTGTGTTAGTAGCGTTTTTTTTTTTATTTTGTAAGGGGTTTACCTGGTATGGAAAGGCCTCGTTGGTGTCTAAATTCGGTAAAATTTGTAAGGGTCATGTTTTTTTTTTTTTTGCAGGCCGCTTGATGAATATATTTTATTTTTATTGGAAGTATTGTTCTAGTTGTAATTTGTGTATTTGGTGTATGGTAGTTCAAGTAATTGTTATTTGCGGTATTTGGATGTCTAAGATTGGAGTTTTTTTTTATAAATTTTAAATTGAATGTAAAATGTGGCTTGTTCTGTCCGTGTTTAGAGAAAAATGTGGTTGTTAGGGAACATATGTTTTGTGGATTGTATTAAACAGGGTTGTTAAGCAATTCTTTTAGGATTGCCAGTGCCGCAGGGTTGTATTGAGGGGATCGTGTAGAAAGGGAACATTAACATTAAGAGAAATAAAATTCGAAATTTGATTAGAAATTTCTCTTTTGAAAATTGGCGGTAATATTAAAACTTGCAATTTTTTTTCAAGGCCAATGCAAAAAGTGCGTCGACCCTATATGTGTTGGTGTAATTTATGTAGTTACGTTTTTTTTATATGTGTTTTTGTTAGTAGGAATTTTAAGTAGAGTAGAGTTTTGTAAAAAGTTGAGTTTTGTGTTCTAGTATACTGATTTCTGTTTTTAAAAGTAAAGTGGCCAACGAAGAGTATAGTTGAATTGTTTCGAAAGCGGTAATTTTGAGTTTTGTTAAATTTTATAGAAAAATTAAAAAGTTGAAAAATATAAGTTTTTTAAATAAAATAAAAAAAAAACGAAGTGGTGTTAAAGTCCGGGGGATTTTATAACGCATCCTAATCCGGAAGGAGGCCAAATAATCTTTTGAGCAGAAGCTGGGATAATATAAAATCCATTTGAGTAATAACTCTTTTTTTTTGTATTTTATGTCAAACCGTAAGTTTTTTTTTAAAATAAAATGGCGGAGAACCATTTCTAAAGTCCATTTTGGGAAATTTATTCTAATTAGTGTGGTCAGAATTAAAGTGAAGGACGAGCTTAATACATTGGTGGAGAGTCCTTGATCCTTGGAAGCTATTTGGCCACAGGAGATTTTTTTTGACATAAAAGGTAAAGACTTTGATATATTTATGTTACATGGTATTGCCTACCAATTGTGCGGGGAGTAATTAAATCTAGTGGCAACACCCATTCCAAGTTGGATTTTATGCTGAAGGGAGACACTTCTAGTGTACTCCTGTATAGTTGGTCATTTTTTTTGTGTTTTTGTACTTGTGTGTTTTATGTGTTTGTGTTAGTGCAAAAAGGGAAATTGTTATTTGCTGTATAACAGCTATATGCTGATCCCCGTATAAGAGGAATTCTATTAGGGTTACGAACCCAATTGTTATAAAAATTTGAAGTATAGGAAATTTTATAGAAACTGATATAATTGCAGAGTTTATAGTAAAATCCATACCTTTTAAAGAATTAATTGATTGACAAACGAGAGAAAATTAAAATTAGTGGCAAAATTAGGTTTTATTAAATTATTCACATTTTAGCATATTTTTTTTTTGAAATAAAGTATTAAATTTTGTTCTAGGTTAGGTTAGTGAATTTGTTAATTTTGTAAAAGGGGTCAAACTAAAAAGTTTAAAATATTTTTTTTTTATTGCGGAAATAAGGCAAAATTGAATTTGAATTAGCCTATAAAATATATACTACCTTCAGAGAGCTCTTTTAAGGAAAAAGTGAGGGAAGTAAAGCGTCTTAAAACAAGGGTATATTGAAAATTATAAAGGTCATTTTTGATTTGAAGACCGAAGTAGTTCGATCCTTTCCTAGTTTTTTTTTGTTGTCATGTTGTTTTTAATTTTGTAAGTTTTTTTTTTAGAAATTGTTAGTAAACGTTTTTGTTATTATTATTTAAGCTGATTTCTTTTAGCATTTTTAATTTGCTTTAAGAAGCGTATTTTTTATTTAGATCGCGCAGAGTTAATTCTAATTTTACCCTAGTAAAATTAGCAATTGCTTGGGTAAAGACAGATCTATTGGAGGATTTGTTGATTCAAAGCAAGTGCTAGTGAGGGTGTATTGAGTCTATTAAATTTTACCAAATTTCAACAGTTTTAGTTCATCTGCATAAAAACTATAAAAGAATTGAAAATTTTACTTAAGAGTTTTATATAGAATAAACGTTCAGTAAATGGTTTTAAGAACCATTCGAAAAAGATACAAGTGTATCGTTAATTTTGAATATTAATAGCCCAAGGGGTATGATTTCATAAATAATAATAATAATAAGTAATATATATAATTTTTTGTTTGATATCGTGATATAATTTTTAAATTGAGAAATATTTTGAGGTATTTAAAATAATTTTAGTTTTTTTTGAGAATCATTTAAATTTAGTTTTTTTATGTTTTTTTTTAATTTTGTTTTTACTTACGTTTTTTTTTTTTGAAACCATTTTTAACGTTGAGAGAAAAAGCCACTATAGTATTAAGTATTTTTATCTTTAGTTTTCATTTTTATTTAATAAATATGTATTGATTTAAATTTGAAAATATGTGTTGCTAAATTTGTTTAAGGAAATTTCGGCTGAATTTCAGTTTATGGGGGACACCCCTAGAGAAAAAATCTGAATATGCCATCCCCTTCAGAATCTTCCCAGGAGTACGAAAATCATAATGAATAAGGGGGCTCACGCCCCCTATGGGCGTGGCAGTCGAAAAACGACCCGGCCCACCTACGTAGACAATATGGGTATCAAATGAAAGCTAATGTCTTCACGATTCCAAAAATAGCCATAGTTGCCAGATCGGGCGGTTTTGCAGCCGATACGGCCATTTTTGTTAAATAGGGGCGGGGGTGAATAACGACCCATGCCACCTACTTAGGCAATATTGGTATCAAATGAAAGGAAATGTCTTCACGATTCCAAAAATACCCGTAGTTGCCAGATCGTCCAGAATTTGAGGAAGATATGTTAATTTTTATAAAATGGGGGAAGGACTTTTTTTTGTTTATTTCTTTTTAGCTCGGCCAGAGGCCGAGCACTCGAGATCCCCGCCGTCTAGAATTAAGACATACTGGAGTTAAAAACCCCTAAGCCCGGCCGTAGGCCGGTCACGCAGAAAAACTTTACTAAGCGAAGCCAGTATAACAAATTTTCATTAACCAATCCGCTAGACCCCGTGCCAGAGATTGTAGATGAGTCTGAAGACAGTGAAGATGAGGATGAAGACGACTAGATGCAGATGGCATCTTGGCCGTGAGAAGCGTGGAAACTCACAACTTTACGTGAGTTCTCATGCTTCTCCAAGGGGATTGATTTACTATGACCTCCACGCGGTAATCCCTGGGTAACGCTAACAATAGTAATCTTTTCGCACAAAATGCTCATTTTTGTTTGATTTTAACAAAATATAAGCAAAAAAAAAGGAAAAAAAAAAATTTCCCCCACCCCAAATTTTGCCAAAATGGCCATATCGGCTACAAAAATCGCCCGATCTGGCAACTACGGCTATTTTTGGAATCGTGAAGACATTAGCTTTCATTTGATACCCATATTGTCTACGTAGGTGGGCCGGGTCGTTTTTCGACTGCCACGCCCATAAGGGGCGTGAGCCCCCTTATTCATTATGATTTTCGCACTCCTGGGGTCATTTAAGGGGGCGTGGCACTTTTTTTTTTTCCAGGGGTGTCCCCCATAAACTGAAATTTTGCCGAAATTTCAGGTACAATTTCAGGTCAATAATGGGTGAAGTTTAAAATGGTAAGTTGGTGGTGAAAATTTTTAAGGGGTCATTGAAATGGAATGTAATGGCATAGGTTATGGGAGGGCGACGTACATGGGAGTGACATCTGTCCCATGGAAATACTCGTGATTGTGGCGGTCGTTGGATTGTTTGATTTCGTTTTTTTTTTGTTTGAAATTTGAGAGGTTTTTAGTTTTCAGTTTTTTTTTGTACATTGACATTTTGTTAATGTTTTATTGTCGACCCTCAGTTTATGTTGCGGGTTAAAGATCCACGCCGGTGCAGAGCTAGCTAGGTGGCAACATGGACTAGCTGATGAAAGGGGATTCGTAACAATTTGTTTCCGATTTAAGTTTATATTTGTATTAATACATTGAAATGAAATATATATTTTAAACCAATAATAAAGGCTAAATTACTTTAAATTTTGTCGATGTTCTTTTCCGATATATCCAAGAATACTATTTGGACATTGTTAGGAGTTTCAAAGTTAGAGGAAGATGCAACATTTGCATGTGTTAGTTTTGGTCCTCCATTTCATGTAGTGTAGTTGTTAAGATATTTATTTTACACACAGTCTAAACTATATATAAATATGTAGAAATACATTGCAGCAAATGTCAAAATTGTTATCTCTAGTGTGGACCACTCAATTCCGTACACACAACCAAATCTAGGGGAACGTTTTTCAAAAAAAGAGTTTAATATTACCAAGTACAGTAGAAGCATTTCAACTAATAACTATTTCTAGGAAAGTTTGTCAATCAACTTAGGAAAATGATTTAGATAGCAATATTATGGCATTTAGCTACAAAAACTTCGCAATTTTCAACTTTTATTTAGGAGAATTAAGCAGAAAATTGTGATAACAATATCTTTTTTTTTTTAATCCATCTTTATTTAACAATTTCATTGACATTTGTTCTTAAATCTATCCCCGCGAAGCCTTTAGGCTTGTCTGCGGAAGTTAAAAACTATTTATGTAATTTCATTTTGGATTTCGTTAGTTGGGTTGACTTTACAATTTTTTTTTTCATTTTGAATTCATTGCGATTCAATTAAATATTTTCTTATTAATTTTTTTCTTTTATACGAAATTTATATTATTTGCGTGGTTGGTGATGCTATTGTCATGGTTGGTGATACTATTCATATTAAAGTTGGATCTAGTGTGATTATAGTTGACGCTAATATTATTGTTATTGCCGTTATTGTTACTAGTGGTGAGAATGTTGGTGTTGATATTGTTGCGAGTAACATTGTTGCGAGTAACATTGGTGCTTGCGAAGGTGTTGGTTAAAGCGTTGTTCTTGATTTGGTTGTTGTTGTTGATATGGTGGCTGTTGTTGATTTGGTTGCTGTTGTAGATTTGGCTGTTGTTGTTGCTAGTAACACGGTTGTTGTGGTTGACGTTATTGTTGACCAGGTTGATATTGCTGATGTCGCCAGTAATGTTGTTGCGTACTAAGTTGTTGTTGTAATTATTTTTACGTAGTTGGCTTTTTCCATAGGATTTTAAGGATTTGATTTTGGGTTTGTTGAATTGAACCACGGTATGTTGTGCTTAACCAAGCAGTAATACCGTGTCGAATATATGATTCTGTCAAAAAAAAATATGCTTGCTTTAAGACCTCAAAAGGAGCGCAATAACTTAGGTGGTACAAGCTATAGGCAGTTTTCCTCAGTTTTTTTCGAAGGTTTTGTATGTGCGTCAGCCATTTAAAGTTCTGGTCGACATATATACCAAGATATTTGTATGTATTTACCAACTCTATATTTATATTGCATGTATTACTGTTGCATTGGTTATTATTTGTATTATGAAGACAATTGAAGTCGTGAAATTTTACATTAATGTTAACATATCTGAAGTGTGGTGCTTTTATATGCATGATTTTGGTTTTTGAGGCATTTACAACAAGTCCATTATCGTGATAAATAAAGAATGAGTGCAAGTTTGGAACCCTGTGGTACACCGTAGTTTGAGGGTATGTTATTGCTTAGAGTATCGTTGACTTTGACGCAGTATGATCTTAGCTCCAGATAGTTTCTAAACCAATCCAAACATATACTTCTTATTCCATTTCTTTTTAATATATTGAGGAGATTATGATGTGAGAGTGTGTCAAACGCTTTACTGAAGTCTATAAATAAAACTAGACAGTAAATGTGTTCGCTCAAGCATTTGTTTATGTAGTTGGAAAAGTTTCTGAGGATCATATTTATATTTTTTCCTTTTTGGAAACCAAACTGACTCTCATGTATGATTTTATATCTTTGCAGGAAATCGGTTAGCCTTCTGACTATGATTTCTTCCAATACTTTTTCGATAACTGATAAAATTGCTATAGGTCTGTAGTTGTTACAGTCAGTTTTCGTACCGCTTTTGTAAATGGGTCGTATGAGTGACGTTTTAAGTAATTCAGGTATATATGTGTTAAATATACTCGAGTTGACGAAGTTGGTTACAATAGGTGTTAAAATATCAGCGTTATATTTAATATCTTTTGGTCTAAAGTGAAGGAAGGTAGTAAAACAAATGATGGTAGCTTCTTTATTTCTGTATGATGGTAGTTTCTTTATTAACTTTAAAATTACAACTGTTCTTCTTAATAATATTTACAGGTTTATATACTAAATGCTAACTTAAATTCTAATGTGCAGTCGCAGCGATAGAGTGATATAGTAAATTACATTTGTGACCCATATGTGTCGAATGACTTTCAGGGTGGTCAGTGTGTCAAGCATTTTATGACACTGCTATAAAATGTGTTACAAACAATTTGACATTGATATTCTAAACCTTTAATTGTTCGTTTTCTTTTGGGTTTATCTATGCCCTTTCAATTGTTTATTTGTTGTTACCATGTGCAATACTACGGTTAATTTTTGTAGTTTCCAATAACATCAAGACAATGTCACTCTATGCTTAGTATTCATGCACTATATGAATACTCTACAGTATACATACACTACACCATCGCCCTTAAGAGAAATCATTCAGTTTCTTAAAGAATAAATTGTATGATTGCTCTAACATAAGCGTGTGTATACTGTATGCTTGTTTATACAATGTTTTTTTTTTTGTATTACTTACTATTTAAATTTTATTTATTTTGTAATTGAATATGTTGTCATGTATCATTTAAGTAAAAAAAAATTTTTAGTATTCATTTAATTCCATTGAACTTGTATTATATTTCTTTAATAGGTTTTTGTGATATGCTTTAATATTGTTTTTAATTTTAATGTAAACGTTCAGATCATCTATATCTTCTATCTTGTATGGACCATGATAAGGTGGTTCATTCTTTTTTCTGGTTTCCTTTCTAACTAATACTAGATCACCTATTTCTAAATCTATACTATTTGCCCTATTATACGAATCTAATTTTCTTCTATTCTTAACTATTTCTATAAATTTTCTAGCGTTTCCCAATGAATGTTTCAGCCTAAGCTTCAGTTCATTTGCATAGTTCTCCAGATCATATACTCTTTCGCATTCCGTGATTTGGTCACCTGGTAAACTAGGTAGTTTCCCAAATACTAGCTCAAAAGGAGAGTATTCAGTGTCGACGTGAGGAGTAATATTGTATGCAAAAGTGTAGTATGGTATCCATGACTGCCATTCACCTTCATTTACAAAAGATAAGAAATACTCATTTAAGACACGATGGTTTCTTTCGACGGTACCTAGTGTCTCGTGATGATAAGGTGTGGAAAATTTTTGTTCTATTTTTAATAATCCACAGATTTCCTTCATCAATTCATTAGTGAATTCAGTGCCTCTGTCTGACTTCAATGTTTTAAATAATCCGTATTTCAATATCAGATTCTCAACTAAAGTTTTCGCTATAGATTTAGCCTCTTTAGTTTCCATGGGTGCAGCTATAACGTATTTTGTTAATTCGTATTGCATAGTGAGAATGTATCTGTAATTTTCTGAAGGACGTAATGGTCCTACTGTGTCAATTACAATTGTAGCGAAACTCTGAGTGGGAGTATCTGTTATACAAAGCGGTTCCCTTGTATGCCTAATTTGTTTATTTCTTTGGCAGAGATCACAAGTTGATACATATTTTTTTATCATTTTGTACATATTCTTCCAAATGTACTTTTGTTTTAGTTTTAGCATAGTCTTTCGCACTCCGAAATGACCTCCGCATGTTGTGCTATGGTACAGTTTCATTAACTCTTCCTGTTTCTTGTTATCTTTTATTCTCTGAGGATCGTTATATAAGAGTATTTCGACGTCTTTTGCTTTGTAATTATTTACTTTCTGTTTCATAACCTCATGTGTTACGACTTTGAATATGTCATCACTCTTTCTTAGTGCATAACTTTTATAATTCAATTTATCCAGTGTAGATAGTAGTTTCTTCAAGATACTATCGAGATAATAAGAATTATCACTACATCTCACCTGGGTTTCTTTGAGACTCTTGTTGTCTTCAACTTTTATTTCTGTGCTATAGTCTTTTTCTAATATGAATTTTATCTTTCGCGCGCGCTTGATGTCGTTAAAAGACATGCATTCCCACATATTGAGTTGATCAGGCTCATTATGAGAATTGTAATTCTCTTTTATTGCATCATTTTCTATACTTTTAAGTATTCAAGACTTAACAAATTTTATATTTGTTACTATTGAGTTCTTTATATTCTTTTTGAGCCTTAACAAATTTTCTGTGAAATTTGTCACTTTCAAATTTTCCAATTTGCATTCAAGACTTAACAAATTTTCTTTTAAACTTGTTACTTTTGAAATTTTTTTTTTTAATTCATTGTTTATGTATTATCGTTACTATGACGATTAGATTGGTTGTGTTTCGCGTGCTGTAGTAGAACGCTCCTTTGTGTTGTACGTGTATTTGCCTTTTCGGCTATTTTCACTGCCTCTGCAAACGTATTAACCTGACTAGCGTCTATAGTAGATACTAGCTGAGGATCCGTTAGTCCATTCATGAAGGAATTAAACGCAATTCTCATGTTTGTCCTAATTATGGATTCCCGGTTATCTTCGCCTTCCTCCGCAACTTGAATCTCATTCAATTCTATTAAAAGGTTCTCTATCTTGTTAGCGAAACCCATTACGTTTTCCCCTTTCTGAATCACTCGTGTTAGTTCGCTAAGCACGGTGTTTGATGATTTCATAGGTTTATATGCGTTTCTCAGTGCGTCGACCAATTCTTTTATATTTTGCGGTATAGTGTTCTGTCTGATTCTATTTTGAACTTTTGTATCCAAACGGGTTTGAGATACAAATTGAAAAAGGATTCTTTTTTTTTATTGGGGATAGTCCCCGAAACTATTTCTAGATTTGTGATGAAACTTCGTAGTTCATCTTTTTTCCCCGAAAATATAGGAACTAATTTGGCAATAGTTGCCAACTCATTCATTTCCAGAGATGACGCCATAATTACTGGAGATGAATGATTTGTGGAATTTCCTGAATCAGAATTTTCAACAGAGTTTTCCCTAGAGGAACTTTCGTGTGCCGTAAGTAATCCTTGCAACTTATCTTTTAATTTATTTACTTTTTCTATGTGCTGTTCCTTTTGTTCCTTGGTAACACTTTTATCAGATAGAATTTGACTAACCTCCTCAGTTATAGCTTTTAGTTCCCTACGCTTGTTTAGTATTGTTTCTGCGGAATATGGTTTATTCAAACTTTTCTTCGCGTTGGCTATAACCGACTCTAACTTTAGATATATCTGATCCATACGTTTCCAATAATTTCAACAATGTGTATTATTATTATTTTTTTTTTAATTGCTTATCATATCTTTATTTGCTTATAATACTTATTTTTACAATACATACATTTTGTCTATCATTTATGTTTCTTTAATTTTGCAAAAGTCCAGCTCTTACTGTCTGGCGTCTTATCTGTTTTTTTATATATTTTTTTAAATATCTAATAATCACTACCAATGTTGTCACCACGCAAATCAAAATGACAACCTCTAGGCTCACACTTATTGCCGTTGGTGCATTCGCCGAAGCAGTGATTACCTCACTTATCTTTGTTTGGGTACTGCCCATTCTTCTTATGTTTCTTGAAAGCTTTTATCTCACCCTTTGTGTCGATAATCTTCTGTTCGAGAGCTTTTCTTTCTGTCTTGACGTTTGTATGTTTTAACTCTTGTTTTAAAATATTGAGTTTCCTCTTCATGCGGCTTACAAAATCACCTCGATTCCTTTTGATTTTCGGTATCTCTATTATTGGAATCAACGGTCCCCGTGACGCTTGTTTTATACTCGTTACTGGTTTCGGGCCAGCTTTTAAAATTGCAGGGTACTCGATTTGTTCATCGGTACTTCTATTTTTTAATAGCTTCTGCCAGCGTTCTTCGGCAGCTTTCAGTTCCCTCAATATGTCTTCCCACGTTTGCTCCGTAGACATTAAGGATTACAAGCCCAGTTGTCAATTTGAAAGAACGTCCTAACAACAAAAGTATTATAGCGACTCTTCTTTTTTTTTTTTTTGATTTTTTGTATTTTCTAAACTATTTCCTTTTGCAATTTTAAAACTAATTCTTCTTATTATTATTATTTGACATGCTAGATATGCATAAGCACTTTCTGCATTTTCAAAAAATATCCTTCTTTTTTTTCAAAATTGATTATTTATATTTCTTTTGCCAGACATGCCCATGCACTTTCTGGTCTTTTTAGTAATTTTTTTTTTATACTTATATCATAACTTTTCAGGTTCCTCTCTTCAGGTTCCATTCTTATTGTCCAGGCCAGTCCAGGATCGTCAGTGCAGGATCGCCATAAAGTGAAGGAAGGTAGTAAAACAAATGATGGTAGCTTCTTTATTTCTGTATGATGGTAGTTTCTTTATTAACTTTAAAATTACAACTGTTCTTCTTAATAATATTTACAGGTTTATATACTAAATGCTAACTTAAATTCTAATGTGCAGTCGCAGCGATAGAGTGATATAGTAAATTACATTTGTGACCCATATGTGTCGAATGACTTTCAGGGTGGTCAGTGTGTCAAGCATTTTATGACACTGCTATAAAATGTGTTACAAACAATTTGACATTGATATTCTAAACCTTTAATTGTTCGTTTTCTTTTGGGTTTATCTATGCCCTTTCAATTGTTTATTTGTTGTTACCATGTGCAATACTACGGTTAATTTTTGTAGTTTCCAATAACATCAAGACAATGTCACTCTATGCTTAGTATTCATGCACTATATGAATACTCTACAGTATACATACACTACAGGTCTTATTTTGTCAACACCCGGACCTTTTTTAACGTTTAAGTTTTTTAGTATTGTATAGATTTCTATTTCATTTGTTGGCGTAACATATGTTGAATTTCGTATTCTATTATTTGAGCAATTTATAGTTTTTATGTTACACTTAAAAAATTGCAAAATTGTTAGAAATGTTTAAAGCACTTTCGTTTTTGAAATTTTTAATTAATGTTTCATCTATATTATTGTTTTTTTTTACCCACAATTTCGTTTATTGTTTGCCACGTACCTCGCATATTATTTTTGTTTTCTTTAAACTTATTTTTGAAATAATTGTTCTTTGCAAAATTTAGTTTTTTGTTTAAATTATTTCTGAATTTTTTATATTCTCCTTCATACTTTTTATTATTTCGGTTATTAATCCATTTTTTATAAAGTTATCCCGAATGTCACAGCACTTTATCATTTCTTCACTAAGCCATTGATTGCTATTATTTCTTTTTGTCACGTTTTATGAATGCTATTAAAAATAACATTAGTATTTAAGTTTGGATCAATAAGCTCATTCCAATTTACTTCTTTAATTTGTCGGTTCAACTTAATGTTATTTAATTTGGCACGCGCATCATTTGTAGTTTTTTCTTCTTCTTCATACATCAAACAATAAATAGAGTAATGATCGGAGATGCTGGTTTTGATTATTGCTGCATATGTTTGTGTGGTTGTTGTAGTTGTTCTTACAAACAAGTGGTCAATACAAGTGCTTGTGTTTTTGCTTGCGTCTTCTCTTGTGACTTTGTTTACCATACTTTGCATTATAACCGTTTATATTATAGAGATGAGTTTCTTCGTCGTTTATATTCGTTTTGACCAGAGCTAAAAAGTTTAATTTATTTAAAATGCTTTGCATGCTGACTAAAAAAGATGTAAAGTTTGTGCGTAAAGATCTGATATTCATGTACATGATTGTTACAGGATAACTTAAGTATTTTTTATCTATTAGGTTATAATTATCTATATATTGGGGTTCGTTCATTTCTAATTTAAAATTTGTAAAAAGGAATTTTATTAAATAATTTTTCATAACAGAAGCGCTTATTTAATTAATTGTTTAAGGCTATGAGCTCAACATCGGCAGCATTGTGGATTATTATGGGATTTGATGTCTGATTTTTCTTTACAAAAATATTGCCATTACGGACCCAAACGAACTTCCAATTTGACTCCTTGGCATTAATTTTTGCTAGCCGAAGGAGTCGGCGGTTGTAAGCTGTGAGTTGGTCATTAATATAGATGAAATTGTTATTGTAGGTATTGCTGTTGTTGCTGTTATCAGTGTTTATAATTTAGACTCGATTCTATGTCGACTAATGTGGCTCAAAAGTTCTTTTTTTTTTATTGAATGTAGTAAATTCAACTATTACTTTATCTGACTTTTTCAGAGTGTATGCATTACTAATGTCGCTATCATTAATGTCAACGTTGACTGAAGAAGCAATTCTTTTAATTACTTCGTTTGGGGGAATATTTTCGTTTGTTATGTTTTTAATTTCAATGTTTTAATGTAAGAGCTGTTGTTCTAGTTGGTTGATTCGTTTGCCCATGTCTTGCATTTGTTTTTCTTTTTCTTTGTTTTTTTTTCACACAATTCACTGACTTGAGCAGTTAAACTAGCAAGGGTATTTGTTATTGTTGCGAGAGCTGTTTGTAAATTTGAATTTATTTGATTATTGTTTTGGTTCATGTTTATTGCTAACTCTTGCATAGTTGCCTTTATTTCGCTAATATCATTTTTCATTGCTGAGACGTCGTCTTTGATTTCTGTGACGTCAGATTTCTCCGGGCCTACACTTTGATTAGCATCTCTTGTTTTAGAATATTCCTTAAATCGCTTAGGATCATTATCATTATTATCTTCTCTTTGTTGTTTCTGCTGTTTTACTTGAAGGGTATTATTGTCAATTACGATGTACGCAGTGTTGCTATTGGTGGAGCCTCTTCGTGGAGGAACAACAAGGAGAGTAATGGTACTTTAATTTACAGAGATAACACAAAACAAATTTTGTTGGTAATTCTTTACAACACTGATCACATAGTCTCATTTTTTATATTTTGTTTAATGCGATATTCTTTATAATTAAAAATAGATTCCGTATTTTACTTTAATTTAGTTTTCAAAAGTTAGAAAATAACTATTTTAAAACTATTTTTATAATTTTTTTTATCACAAATTTGTAGTAAATCTTTTGTTTTGTTAATTAAAGAATTTTTTTAGATTTTATGTTGAATTTTTGACACTTTTTTCTTCACATATAATGTAGCACAACTAATAACACGACCGTTCGCAATGAATTGCTTCTTTCCACTGCATTTCTTAAGAATCCCTAGATAGTTTAATAAATTGTTAAATTTTTTTTTAGATAAAAAATGCTGTTCTTTTTGTTAATGCATTCAAAATTATCTTTTTTTCATAAAATATATAACAAGTACATGATAATAATGTTAATAAGTACCTTTACTTAGTAATTTTAAAACCTCCTTCTCATTTGCACCAAGAATAAAAAATGTCTGCCAATTTTACCACTCCAATAACTTGGCACTAAAAAAATAAAATTCGGGCTAGAAGTTAGTAGGTTAATAAACAAAATAAAATTACCTTTTAACAGAATTTAGTTTCGGCTACTTTTTATTTGTACTATTTATTTGTTTTAGTTTTATTTAATTAATATATATTTTATTTCACAGAGAACAATGTCACCAGTTATATGTATACAAAATGTTAGAGGTATGCAACATATGTTTGACATTTTATTTAGCATAATTGGAACAGTTGTATAAATAGATAAAAATGTTAGGTTATATATTATAATGTATGAAATGACCTGCTATGTAGAAAGCAGTTTTTAAAAATGGTGCAAATACAAAACTAACACAATGGGATACATAATTTAATGAAAAGTTTTTTACTAAGTATGCTTTCTCGTATTCCCTCTGGGAATTTTTTGTGTGTACATATTTACTGTCGGCAATATATATTGCAATAACTATTTAGCAATAATATTTAACACTTATTGCTAAGATATTACGTCAAATTCAGTTATAATTTTCGTTTGACGTTTAGGAAAAAGGACGCCACGAAAAAAAAAATTATAAATAAGGCAAAAAAAACAAACAAAATTTATTAAATTTAAAAGAATTTTTTAAAATTTATTGAATAATTAAAAAAAAAAACAGAAAATAACAACTATTTTGAATCTATAAATGGGTATTTTAAAGTAATAGTAAAACAACCTTCCTCCTTGAATTCTTTTAAAAGATAAGTAAATATAAATGCGTGTTCCCATACCCTTAAAAAAAGCTTGGCGATAAGCAATATTAAGGCTCCATTAGTCTCTACGTTCCGTGACATTTCCGTAACGTGCCGTTCCGGATGACTGTTTTGTGTGGTTAGTCTGTTCCGTAACAACATAGCAGCTTTGGCTAAACAATTATAGCTATTGTTTTACTAGTTGCAAATGTGGTTTAAATTTTATTATAATAATGTGTCACAAAACCTTGTTTTCTGTTATATTGTACAATTTAGCTTACAAAATTAAAAAAAATTCTTGTATTGGTTGTTTAGTTTTTTATGTTAGAGCAATCAGCTGTTTTTAGCTGTCACTTAACGTAGTAGAGAAAATTCTGGTTTTAACAGGTTCGTCCGGCAGGCAACGTTACATAACAGACAAACTAACCACACACACTCATTTTCATACATCAAAAACAAAACAGCTGATTCGTCACGGAACGTAACGCACAAACGTATTTCCCTAATTGCTAACACTGCAGCCACACAATCAAGATTTTCTTGAGTCTTTTACATATACTGTTTGTCAAAATATGTAAAAATTGACAGCTGTGACGTAGGCTGCACGCAAGTTGAAAGCAATTTAAGAACTACAGCTTTTGCCGGCAATATATTTGTGAAAGGAAAAAAAAAAACAACTTCAAAAGAATTGTAATTAGCTGTTTTCT
The DNA here is from genome assembly GCA_021234595.1 of Delia radicum. Classification (NCBI taxonomy): domain Eukaryota; kingdom Metazoa; phylum Arthropoda; class Insecta; order Diptera; family Anthomyiidae; genus Delia; species Delia radicum. The sequence goes on from CM037852.1 coordinate 53,190,584, forward strand.
TGAATGTAAATTGAAAGAGATATCTGAAGCAAGTTCGTTTCAATTTTAGAAAGTGTGAGTGTATTGGTAAAAAAGTGTGAGTGTATTAAAACTTGATAGGCAAAACTTGATCGTGTTCAGAGGGCGAAGTTGACCGGCTGTAAGTCGGCGCACAGCCGCCGCCGTATAATTCTTACTTGCATTAGCCGCCGCCGAAGCATGCGGCTTTCATCGGCTAAAATTCTTAGCCGACTTTGATAGCTAAGCTGAAATGTTAATTTTTTATAGATTATAGTTTACTTTTAGCTAAAAGCTCTTTTGATCTATATTTTGTGGCAAGGCAATTCTAAAATATAAATAAATATTGTTTAGTTTTACTGAGTATATTTATGATATTTTTAAGGAATTTGCGTTACTGTGGTTTTTTGAAAAAAAGATTATTCTTTTTAGCATTTTCCTTATGTTGCAAAACTGGCCAATTTGTATTTTGGGATTCCAGCCACGTCAGCATCTTCAGAAAAAGCTTTTTCTTTTGCTGGGACTTGCGTTAACGAAAAAAGAAGTGGACTCCTGCAACAATAAAAAAAAACAGCTATTCATGCATGATAACATGAAAGACGTGGAACCATTTCTATCAAAATAATCAAACTTAATTAAAATGCGTTATGCTAGTGTATCAATGAATTACTTTTACTTTTTTTAATCTCTTTTTTTTGTCACGTCTGCCCTCAAGGGGTTATGATTTTAACCGGTTTTAAAACAGAAATAGAAGAAGAAAATGCAATTCATTTAACATGCAAAACATAGAAACAGCTGATAATTATAAAAAAACTGGTCGAAATAGAAATGTCAACCAAAGATACAATTGACTTTACGGAAAATGGAGGGAACTTCCGTCCTTTTCTGCTTTCTTTTTCGTTTTGGAACCGAGGCCAGGCAGTTGCTGAAAAAAGATATAAAAAAAAAAAAAATTAAATTAAAGGAATTTAACCCGTGTTTTTTTTAAATCGTTTTATTAATAAAAAAATTTTATGAACAATAGTAAATAATTTTTTTGCTGGAATCGCACTGCCTGGGCCAGTTTTTGAGGAAAATTAACATCACCTCATCTTGGGTAACCAGCAATAACATCCGGCACCATCAGCACATAAAGCCGTTGACGTCCTCCAGCACTACGTGGGAAAATCAGCACCGCCACACCTGGGGTGCTAGGTATTGCTTTTGTGTTTTTTTTAAAGAAAAGGGTTCAGGACTTACAGTCTTACCTCGTACGACTAGACTGACTGGACTGTGTAAAAAAAAAAACCCCAAATTTGTTTTATTTTTGATTTTATTTTTTTTTTAAAATATATTTTTTAATAAATATATATACATACAAGGGAAACATTTTCTTACCTTAGTTAGTTGTGTAAAACTAGTCCGTAGGGTTGAGCTCAGGTCTAGGGTCGAGGTTTAAGGAAGGCAGGTTAAGCCTTGAAGGTGTATGTTTCTCCTAGGAAAAAAAAACGGAAATAAGTTATACAAGCTTATAAAAACAAACAAAAAAAAAATAAGTGAATAAAAATATTAAAAATTAAAACAAATTTTTTTTAAATAATTTGTAATAAAAAAAAGGGACGCACACAACGTACCAACTTGGACACCTCACGGACGGACCAATCCTTTTTTTTTAAGAGCCAAAAGAAACTTCCCGAATAAGAAAAGGCGGCGGAGACGAGCTGCAAAATAAGAATATAATATGAACTGTTCTACCTGCAACGGGAAAAATTTATAAATTGAAACGTGCCTGTCATCCAATAAATTGAATTAAAAATCTAATTTTTATTTTTTTTATAATTTTTAAATACCGAAACTAATGGTGAACATTATTTAATTAGATAATTTTTGGAATTATCGCCATCCCGGTTAAAATATTGTTTTTGTAAAACGCCGGTTCAATTTTTAATAATTTTGAACAAAATATTTTGTTATATTTCAAAAAAAAAAGTTAAATTAAAAAGCAAAGATTGCTAAAAAGTTGTGTACAAAATTTAATAATTATATGCCCAATATGATTTTAGTTTTAAATAAAAGTTAATTTTTATAACGTTTTTAAAAAAAATTAAAACAATGATGGTATAATTATTTAACAGGTGGTAGTAGGGTGACAAAGGTAAGTGGAGGTGAATTTGGGACAACCTATGAAATGGCATACGGTTGTCACGGTGAGGTCTACGTAGATCTTTTGTGGGAGGGCCGCCTTAGTTGGCACAACATCTGCCAACCAACATTTTTGAATTAAAACGATTAGGGCAGTGTCGTATATTGGTGCACTCACACTTTTCGGTTTTTTATTTTTTTTTACTTTATTTTACATTTTGGTTTTTTTCTACTTTGGTTTCCATTGCTTCGGTCCCTTTTTATTCATTTTATTTTTTCTTGATTTTTCGTGGACTCGTAAGATCTTTGAGCCACTTTAAGACCGGTATGAATTTTTTTTGTCCCTCTCTAGCCTATCAGATTCGTTGACAAGAACTACTCCCAATCCGGCGAGCTAAAGCCGCGCATACGCGAGCATACCGGCAACGTCAACAGTCTGGCCACATTAATCACCCGTTCAGACCAGCGACAGGACAGAATGGCGCCCGACGTGAGGCCCGAAGCAATGGTAATTCAACTTTTTTAATATTTTTGGTTTCTTTGAATAGCTTGAGATGGCCACATACCATGTAAGTCCCGTCTGATTTTACTTAAGAGTCATCGGCGAGCAGCGACATGACACAGTGGTCCATTAAAACTATTGAAGGGAAGCAGAAAGCAAGTAGTTTCTGATTTTTATAGTTTAGATAGTTAATTTTTTTAATCTGGAAGAGATTATATCGCTTACGGTAAGCGTAAGTCCCGTTCGATTTACTTTAAAGTTTCGTTCGCGTAAGCGACGTTTATATGTAGGTTTTATGCCTCGAAAGGATTAAGAAAAAGTTGTTAAATTTATAGTTTTTGGTCATAATTAGACTGAGTATTGCTCCAATAATGGTGCAGGCTTACACTGCAATTTGTCAAAAATCGTTAATTTATATTTTCTTCTTTTATTAGTATCTCATAGCCCGAAATCAGTTTTCACATGATAAACTTATAATATATGAGGTTTTCCTCATACAACATTTTGGTCTGAAAAATTCAGTAGCTAGTCCTGAGGTAATTCGCACGACTGACACTTCAGCTGCAGTGCTGGAAATTTCAGGCACCACTTTGTGAGGCTGATTAGTTTTGGCACCAATATACTCACGAAAACCCTTTGAGGACAAAATTTTTTTTTAATCGTCATTAACTCAAAAATGTAATTGCTGTATTTGAGATTTCTCGGATACGCAACTAATTTACTCCACGAACCATTTGTCACCTGAAAACACTACCACTGATTATTTTATGAACGTTTTTTTTTTTGGGAACAAATTTCTAAAAAAAAAAAATTTTTTTTTGAATTAGTAATTTGAATATATATCATTACATATGTTTTAATTTACCTTTTTGCTTGAGGTTTTTTTTCTTTAAACAAGATCGCATTCTTGATTTGATATATCTCGCCATTTTTAGTATTCGCTTCGTATTGATTTTTTTATCATTTTAAAAGGAAAATATTTAAATTGATATATTTTTTTTATTTGTTTTAATTAACATTTTTTTTTTATTTCTGGCTTTAATAAACAAAATAGTTTATTTGTATAATTTAAACTTTTTGTTGGTAGCTTCGGCTAGGTATGGTTTTGACTCGTAAGGAAAGATTAAGACTTATAGCTCAGGGAATCGATATCGAGGATTATAGCGACATGGCTGACGAATCTCGTGGGATTACACCGCCTGTAGTTACGGAAGTGTCTCAAGTAGAACCACTGGCAAATACAATGACGACAGTTCCACCAACTACCACGATGCTATCGTTAAACGTACCGATGATAACTACTACAGCCACCACTACTGCTGTTTCCATAGCGCCGTCTGTGAGAGAATTTATGGCTAGAGCTCAGGATGGTACTTATATTTCGCCTGAATCAAATTTGTCAAATAGCACTTTCACCTCACCAGAGTATAGTAGCCATACTGCTCGAAACGTGAGAGCTGAATTCTTACAGCAGCAACAGCAAATACAACAGCAACAACAATTACCACCGCAGCAAACATTACCGCATGAGCAATTGCAGCAGCTACAGCCACCGCAACACGATAATATGCCAATATGTAGTAGCGAAAGGGTGCAGGAAATGATAGATTCCGTTCGAGGTGAGTTTATAAGGCCGATGCAAGAATTAAATAGAGCAATACAGGCCATGAGCCAGAATCTAATGAGTAGTAGGGATTCACGAGCTGGTCAATTTAATATTGGGTCGAGCACTCAACCACGAGCGCCTCCGCCATCAGCTGAATCTCTGGCGTGGCGAGCACCAGCTTCATTAGGTGATCAGCCGCTAAATAATATATATGCGCTTAATATACCGACTTCGGTACAGCAACAATATAGTGCGTCAATACCACAAATGCAAAATATTTTATCAGCATTGCCACTTGCTACCACAGGTTCCCAGGCACAACAACAACCAAATATTTTACCGTTAACAGCACCAACAAATAATACCGTTACTCAACCACAACAGCAGGTTTCGTTGCAGCAACCACAGGTTTCCGTGGCTGCTCAGCCACCAAGGCAACCGACAATGGTCACCGCTGCACAGTCACAGCACGTAGAAAATCAATCACAGCAAATTTTTAATCAGCAACAACAAGCCGCTTCAAGCCAACAACAACATATTTTAAATCAGCCTGATATTCCGCCGCAACAAACTGTTTTTGTACAACAACAACAGCAGCAACCAGGTTTTTTACCACAATTAGGATATGCACCGCAATATTTTTGGCCACCACCACCATCGATGTATGGTATGCCCGTTGCAAATGTACCGCAGCAACCGGGAAGTGCAAATTATGCAATGCCAGTTTATCCATGGTCAGCACCACGTAAGTTAGATGTTTCAAAATGGAATATTCGTTTTGATGGCACCGATAAAATGGATGCCGAAGATTTTGTCTTCCGAGTAAACACACTGCGGAGTGACCGGTTCAGCTCTTGACTGGTATTGGAATCATCGCAAATTGGCACCAATTAATAGATGGAGTGATCTGCAAACCGCTTTTTTGACTCGATATAGACAAATTGAGAGTGAATTTCAAAAGCAGAAAAAGATTATGGATCGTCGTCAGTTGCCACATGAGACTTTTGAAGATTTTTATAATGTTGTCATCAAGTTAAGAAATCGAATGACACATCCATATTCGGAGCAAGATTTGGTGGAAATTATGAAAAGCAATTTGAAGCCTGCCTTAGCTCAACTTTTATTTCCGTTCAAAACGCAAAGTTTGGCTCGTTTTGGGGAAGAGGTTAAGAGAGCCGAAATTTTGTTGTTGAATCAAAGACAGGTGTATCAACAGCGTGCAAATGTACCACACCGCATTCACGAATGCGGTGAGTGAAGTACAGGTGGATGCTATTAGTGCTAGTAGTCGCTATACTTGTTGGAACTGTCGCCAAGTTGGTCACAGTTTTGTGGATTGCACAGTGGTTCCACGCAGAACTTTTTGCTACAGGTGCGGAAAAGACAACGTCATTACACCTGAATGTTCAAAATGTCAGGGAAACCAGACCAGGAACCCGTCTCAAACTGGGGAGATGCGGTCGAATCAATCGTAAACCCAGTTATATTAAATCGTTCTTCTACAGAAAAACAGATAAAAATATTACAAAATTTTTCTAGGTTAGATAATAAAATAGAGTTGAAACCGAAATTGAGGGAACTGAAACCCTTACATACTAGGATAAATGAATATAAGGAGGCGAGGGAAAGGATTTTTGGAGAGGTTTCTAATAAAATAAAGAAGGCAAGGGAAAGATATAAAATACGCCAGAGTTTGCGACATCAAATTGCGTCGACTAGATTATATGAGGGCGGCGATAATAGATTTTACACACGTTTAAATATTAGTGGCCAGGAAATTGAAGGTTTGTTAGACAGTGGGGCGACAATTACCATTCTTGGTAAAAATTGCTTCGAATTTGTGAGAAAAGCTCAGCTTGAAGTTCACCCATTCAATTTTAGGATTGAAACCGCGGACGGAGCTTTGCATAAGATCGTAGGTCGAGTCAGGGCTAAAGTTGAGTTCAACAACTCAGAACATACGCTTTCTTTTTTCTTGGTTCCGACGCTGAAAGGCCAGCTTTATTTAGGGGCTGATTTCATTAAAATTTTTAAATTATTTGCTGGCGTTGCCAGTTTAACGACAAATGGGGTTAGTCTCTGTGATGAGGCGGAGTCAGAAACACCTGACGTAAAAACTCATTCTCTTCCACCGCACCAAAAACAGCAATTGGACGAGATTATCGCAAAGTTTCCGTGTTACAGTAAAAGAGGCTTAGGTAAAACACACCTAGAGACCCACACAATCGACACGGGGGACGCGACTCCAGTGAAAGACAGACATTATCCGGTCTCTCCGGCGGTGCAGAAATTGATGTATGCCGAGCTCGATAGGATGCTTGATCTAGGTGTCATTGAGCCTAGCGAAAGTCCCTGGAGTCATCCTGTTACATTAATTCGAAAGGGCGAAAAAAATCGGTTATGTTTGGATGCTCGCAAGCTCAATGCACTAACGATCAAGGACGCCTATCCGCTACCGCATATCGAGGGTCTGCTCAGTCGCTTGGGAGATACGTACTTCATTTCTAGTGTAGATCTTAAAGACGCTTTCTGGCAGATACCCCTAGAGCAATCTAGTAGAGAAAAAACTGCATTCACGGTTCCAGGTCGACCGCTTTACCATTTTACGGTCATGCCTTTTGGGTTGTGTAATGCAGCTCAAAGGTTATGCCGTTTAATGGATAGAGTGATCCCCTCGGTACTTCGTGATAGAGTTTTTGTCTATCTAGACGATCTCTTGGTAGTATCTCCAGATTTTAATACTCACTTGGAGTTGCTGAATCGTGTGTCTGATTGTCTGGAGAAGGCGGGTTTGACTATAAACGTGGCTAAATCAAAATTTTGTTATAAGGAACTGAGATATCTTGGCTATATTGTGGGCGGTGGAGAGCTAAAACCTGACCCGGAGAAAATTGAAACCATTTTAAAGTATTCCTACCCGAAAACGACGAAGCAGGTTAGGAGTTTTATGGGTGCAACTGGTTGGTATAGGAGGTTCATTCCCGAATATGCAACAATTGCCGCGCCAATTTTCGAAACACTAAAGAAAGGCAAAATTTTTACTTTTTCAGACGAGGCCAAGGTCGCTTTTGATCGCTTAAAGGCAGCTTTGACTACTAGTCCCGTTATACGGCACCCCGATTTTTCTAAGCACTTCTACGTGCAATGCGACGCTTCTGACGTTGGCATAGGGGCAGTTTTGTTCCAAAAGGATGAATCTGACGAAGAGCATCCCATAGCGTATTTTTCCCAGAAATTATCTTCCGCTCAAAGGAATTACTCGGTCACCGAGAGAGAATGTTTAGCCGTGGTTATGGCAATTAAAAAATTCAGGCCTTATATCGAATTGTTACCGTTTACTATCATCACCGATCATAGTAGCTTAAAATGGCTGATGTCCCATAAAGATCTCAGTGGTCGTTTGGCCAGGTGGAGTTTACACCTTCAATCGTTTGATTTTTCCGTAGAACATAGGCAGGGGAAACAAAATGTAGTACCTGATACCCTATCCAGATATGATATGGAGGAAATTTCTACCGATGTGGATAATTTTATTGATTTGGAATCTGAATATTTTAAATCAGAGGAATACCTCGATATTATATCTACAATTGTAGAAAATTCTTCGCAGTTGCCAGATCTCAAAATTGTAGATAATTATATTTATAAAAGAATGTCGCCTTATGACGGCTTGGCTTTAAATGAGGATTTTTGTTGGAAACTGTGGGTTCCTTTGGAGCTAACAGAGAATATTATTCGAAAGGCACATGAACCTCCCCAAACAGCTCATGGTGGTTTTCATAAAACCCTTCGCAGAATCCGGGAATATTTTTACTGGCCGAACCAAAGTTCCCAAGTTCGTAGTTTTGTTAAAAATTGTCAGGTTTGCAAAGAGACAAAACCGGCAAATACTACGCTAAGACCACCAATGGGAAATGAAAACGTCATGGACAGACCATTTCAGCGCCTGTATATAGATTTCTTAGGACCATATCCGCGCTCGAAATCTGGGAATAGTTTTATTTTCATAGTGTTAGATCATCTAACGAAGTTTGTACTTTTGAAGGCAATGTCAAAAGCTAACGCCAAAAACGTTATAAAATTTTTAATTTCCGACGTGTTTCACAAATTTGGCACGCCTGAGGTCATTATGTCGGACAACGGAAAGCAATTTGTCGGAAAAGAGTTTGCCGAAGTTGTACGAAATTTCGGAATTCGCCATATTAGAACTGCAACCCATTCACCGCAGGCTAACGCCTCTGAAAGGGTGAATCAGTCAATTTTGTCAGCCATACGGTCGTATCTCGACGAGGATCAGGGCGATTGGGACAAATATTTGTCGGAAATTGAATGTTCCTTAAGATCTTCGGTACATAATTCTATTGGGGTCACACCGTATTTTGCTTTGTTCGGTATGAACATGATTTGTCACGGAAGTGTCTATAAAATAGCCAGAAAACTTCAAATGCTTAATGATGCAGAAAGTAACCTAATTCCGAAATCAGTTCAAATGGATCTTATTAGAGAAAAAATTCGCAAAAATTTGCACAAGGCTCATTTGAGAAATGAAAAAACGTATAATGTTAGGAGTCGCAACGTTAAGTTTATTGCGGGACAGGAAGTATATCGCAGAAACTTCCAACAGAGCAATTTTAAGAATAATTTTAATGCCAAATTGGCAAGAAAATTTTTGAAATGCAGAGTTGTACGCCCTGTAGGTAATAGCTTGTACGAGGTTGAAGATTTAAAAGGGAAGTCACTAGGAGTGTTTCACGCAAAGGACTTAAAACAGTAGGCCCATTCGCGTTAACCTTGCTTGCAAATTGATTTTAATATATGTTTTTTTTTATCTCAAACCTAACAAACAATTTTCCCTAAATTCTGGGGTTGTAAGTTAAACATTTGTTTTTTTGGGTTTCGAAGCAGAAAAAATAAGTTTTATTTCGAAAAATTCGACTAAAACTAAATACATTTAGGTATTTACACTAAACTAATCTAATTAGATCTTAATACTGCTCTATCTCTAATTACAAATAAATCGTAAAAATATTGTCGGTATTTTGGCTTTATAGTGTCTTGGAGTCCTGGATTATTGGGGGTCAGTTTCGCCTCACCGTTGGAACAGATCGTCTTAAAGTTTTAATATGGTACTTAATGGTTGAGCGAACAGTTCTTTCTTTGGTTCAACTAAAAGGCTAACGTTTTGAAGCCAGCTACATTTGTAGCCACCAACACACCTTAGCTGGGAGAGGTAAGTCCCACTATCTCTATGGCATTAGGCTACTATCCCTCCGTCGCAGGTGTATGGGCTAGACGCTAAATTCCGGTTTACAGCAAGTTGAACCAAAAGTGAAAAATATTCATAAAATAGGCGCGTTATAACCTAAAGATCGAGTTCGCTCAGTAGATATCAGTATTTGTTGACTAACTGTTCTAGGGGAGAGGGGAACGCTGAACCGCCTTTAAAGTAGGATCCATGTCAGTTAACGTGTTCTAGGTCTTGGTATTTCTGTTCGGTCTCTTGAATCTAATCTTAAAAAGCATAGCGTGATTCTATTTAATAATCTACCTTATATCTTAAATCTAAAACTTACATATACCTTACTCTATTGTCGAGGTTTTTCAAGGGTTCGATTTGTTGTCTTCCTTCACATACGAGTACAAGAACCTGTAGATATAATACAAACATAATTAGTAATAGGAAAATACGGTGAATTTAATCAGTATTAGTAGTTTACGGTGAGGAAAAATTTAATTATTTCATGGTAATCTAGTTTTTATTTAATTTTTTTATTTAATTTTTTTTAATTGAGTTTTTTTAGTATTTAAGTTTAAGAAACATTAGTTTTTCTGAATTTTTATTTTTAAGTTCAACTAAATTGAATTAAGAGTTGAAGCCTTGAATATGGGCAGCTATAGGTTAAGGTTGTTAGTTATTTAGGTTTTCATATTATTTTGTTTTTTTTTTATATATATAGTGTTAAGGCAAGGGCAACCGGAGAACAGCTCAAAAATCAATTGAATTAAAATAAAATAAACCGTCAAGGAGAAAGAAAAGAAAATGCATTTATATATATATATATATTTATTTTATTTTTTTTATTAGCATTCGTTGAAATTATTTCTAAAGTCTCAACTAGAATAGTTTAGAGGAAAAATAATCAGAACAGTGACCAAACTGGTCCTTAGAATTATTAATTTTTTTTATATTTAAAGTTTTAAATGTAATTCGTATTGGAAAATCTGTGGCGACACATGCTGGTAAAATCGTAAATCGAAAAGTAAAATTTATAAAACAACATATAGTTGAAATATGCATTTTAAGCAAAAAAAATTCAGTAAAATGTGCATTTTTGGACGAAGATAAGCATTTAAAGCAAAATGTGCGGAAATATGCAAAATATTCTAAGATATACACTTGCAAATCGATGTCATTTTAACACAAATTCTATGATTCGCAAAAATATTTTGTATCTTTTGGTTCCCAGACTTAGGAAGGGAAAAAAAAACAGGCATTTGCATGAACTTCCGGTCCATGTTTATTATTAAAGGGCCCAGTGCTTGGCAAGCGATTGATAAAAGTTTTAAAATTTTAGTTGTTTCCTCAATAGTTTCGTTTGAGATGGCCTATCGTCATTTTCTTTTAAAAAGTTGCTTAATATTAAGTGTGTTCGATTACTTTCCCAGTAAAGTCCAGTAAAAATTACTCAGTAACAAAATTACAGAGAGTAAGACAAATTTACAAAAAAAAGTAAACGAACGGAAAATTTGTAACAATTTTTAAAATATATAAAACAACTGATTTTAAATAACATATATTAGAAAAAAAAATCAACTGGTCATTAAGGAAAAGATAAAAGTTAGTTGAAATTGTCGACCAGAGATAATTTAGATTGTTTTTTTTTTATTTCTTCAATAGTTAATTCTTTAATGTTTTGCACTTTGAATCCATAGACAATTAAAATTTAATTTGAAATTTTTTTTTTTGGTTTACTAAAAATACAAGCATATGTTTTTTTTTAATCATTGTTTTTTTCTTCTTACAAATTCTTACTGGCAAAAATTTATCCAGTAAAAACTTGCAAGTTTTTTTTTTGTCAACAACCTGTCATTTTACTCCCTCTTCTTACTATTTTTTTTTTATACTGAGTATTAGGGGTAAACGAACACCTTCCAGTAATAACTTTTACAAATTTTTAAAAAAAATTTTTTTTTGTGTTTTCGAACGCACGTATTATTAAAGTTGGGGTAACAAATTAAAGTTTTAAAATCTTCAGTTTTACCCGATTAATCTTTAAAATTTATTCGAATTATTCGTTATTCGAAAATCTTTTATTCATTCGACTAATCGAATAAATTTTATTTGGATAACAACCCTACACTGAACCCGATATATTGCTAGTTTACCCGATTTTCATTGGGGCAATATCCCCTTGGCGATTGGGCATTTATCGATCAATCGGAAAACCGCCCGTTTAGTAAATTAATTTACCGAATTTAATCGATTCAACGTAAAAGTCGAATAATTTAAATCGCGTCTGTTTTTAATAAATATTTTTGCTTACCTGGTAATTCCGGTCACGTGAGGGTTAAAAGAGGAAGTAATGGTGGTCGGGAAAAGCAGCTTCTTCAAAATGATCTTCCCATTTTCGTCTTGCATTGTAGTCGTGGAGCTGCAAAGGAAATAGTGAAAAAGAAAAGTGAATTAGTAAAGGTTTTGGGAAAAATCTGATTTGGAACTATACTTATCTTCTTAACCACCACTTGGTTCTATCAGGTTGAATTCCGCCATAACCTCAATGTTTTTTTTTCCCAAAGGAAAAAGTACCTCTTTCAAATCTTTGGGAAATGTCTCGCTAACAAATTATCTGAAATTAAATTTTTTTTAAATTTATTTATTAACTTTTTCAATTATAATTTTTTTTACTTACCTTGGATGCGTTGATCGACCTATAAACGTTGAATAAAAATTATGACGCCAACCGTTTCTTCCGAAAGTGCCGTTATTAAGTACCGATTCACTGGAAATAGACAAAGAGAATTAAGGATTAATATATAAAGAAATAATATTGATAAAAAATTGTGCACATTGGTCACAAAAACGTGGATAAGTGTTCCAAGGAAACCCTCAACCGCTTTTTATCACTTTATTTTGATATAAGGCGTTTTTAATACCTTAAAATGTTTTTTTTTAATTATTAAATTTTTTTTTTGCCGCCGGTAAAATTTTTTTTCCTCCGTCACCGAAATTAAAGTGGTCGTCATGGACCTCTTCAAACACTTTATTTTATTAATCTTATTTTCCTTTTTTTTCACAACACTCAATTTTATTGGTACTTACCTGGTTGATTGATGTTCCGTGCTTGATTTTCCGGTGTGTTGGTGTTTTAATTTTTTATTTTTATGTATTTATTTTCTTTTATTTCAGCAGCGCATTATAGCGTCTGCTTGCTTTTTTATGGTTTTTTTTGGTATGTGGTAGTGATGCCAGATGAATATTTCTGGAAATTTTAACCGGTTACCGGGGTTGCACAAATTATGGCTACACGTTTCGGAGGGATGCCAGATCGTTAGGTTTTGTTTTTTTAACCCGAAAAAGACCAGTTGGTACCCAAATGCCCCAAAACGACTTGGGTATGAAAATTTCTACCCTCCCATCCTTTTTACAGTTGGTAAGGCAGGATGGTTGGGTTTGTCACGTCTGCCCTCAAGGGGTTATGATTTTAACCGGTTTTAAAACAGAAATAGAAGAAGAAGAAAATGCAATTCATTTAACATGCAAAACATAGAAACAGCTGATAATTATAAAAAAACTGGTCGAAATAGAAATGTCAACCAAAGATACAATTGACTTTACGGAAAATGGAGGGAACTTCCGTCCTTTTCTGCTTTCTTTTTCGTTTTGGAACCGAGGCCAGGCAGTTGCTGAAAAAAAAAGATATAAAAAAAAAAAATTAAATTAAAGGAATTTAACCCGTGTTTTTTTTAAATCGTTTTATTAATAAAAAAATTTTATGAACAAGTAATAGTAAATAATTTTTTTGCTGGAATCGCACTGCCTGGGCCAGTTTTTGAGGAAAATTAACATCACCTCATCTTGGGTAACCAGCAATAACATCCGGCACCATCAGCACATAAAGCCGTTGACGTCCTCCAGCACTACGTGGGAAAATCAGCACCGCCACACCTGGGGTGCTAGGTATTGCTTTTGTGTTTTTTTTTAAAGAAAAGGGTTCAGGACTTACAGTCTTACCTCGTACGACTAGACTGACTGGACTGTGTAAAAAAAAACCCCAAATTTGTTTTATTTTTGATTTTTATTTTATTTTTTTTTAAAAATATATTTTTTAATAAATATATATACATACAAGGGAAACATTTTCTTACCTTAGTTAGTTGTGTAAAACTAGTCCGTAGGGTTGAGCTCAGGCCTAGGGTCGAGGTTTAAGGAAGGCAGGTTAAGCCTTGAAGGTGCATGTTTCTCCTAGGAAAAAAAAACGGAAATAAGTTATACAAGCTTATAAAAACAAACAAAAAAAAATAAGTGAATAAAAATATTAAAAATTAAAACAAATTTTTTTTAAATAATTTGTAATAAAAAAAAGGGACGCACACAACGTACCAACTTGGACACCTCACGGACGGACCAATCCTTTTTTTTTTAAGAGCCAAAAGAAACTTCCCGAATAAGAAAAGGCGGCGGAGACGAGCTGCAAAATAAGAATATAATATGAACTGTTCTACCTGCAACGGGAAAAATTTATAAATTGAAACGTGCCTGTCATCCAATAAATTGAATTAAAAATCTAATTTTTATTTTTTTTATAATTTTTAAATACCGAAACTAATGGTGAACATTATTTAATTAGATAATTTTTGGAATTATCGCCATCCCGGTTAAAATATTGTTTTTGTAAAACGCCGGTTCAATTTTTAATAATTTTGAACAAAATATTTTGTTATATTTCAAAAAAAAAGTTAAATTAAAAAGCAAAGATTGCTAAAAAGTTGTGTACAAAATTTAATAATTATATGCCCAATATGATTTTAGTTTTAAATAAAAGTTAATTTTTATAACGTTTTTAGAAAAAATTAAAACAATGATGGTATAATTATTTAACAGGTGGTAGTAGGGTGACAAAGGTAAGTGGAGGTGAATTTGGGACAACCTATGAAATGGCATACGGTTGTCACGGTGAGGTCTACGTAGATCTTTTGTGGGAGGGCCGCCTTAGTTGGCACAACATCTGCCAACCAACATTTTTGAATTAAAACGATTAGGGCAGTGTCGTATATTGGTGCACTCACACTTTTCGGTTTTTTATTTTTTTTTACTTTATTTTACATTTTGTTTTTTTTCTACTTTGGTTTCCATTGCTTCGGTCCCTTTTTATTCATTTTATTTTTTCTTGATTTTTCGTGGACTCGTAAGATCTTTGAGCCACTTTAAGACCGGTATGAATTTTTTTTGTCCCTGTCTAGCCTATCAGATTCGTTGACAAGAACTACTCCCAATCCGGCGAGCTAAAGCCGCGCATACGCGAGCATACCGGCAACGTCAACAGTCTGGCCACATTAATCACCCGTTCAGACCAGCGACAGGACATTTTAAATAAATAAATCAATTTAATTTTTTTAAATAATTCTAAAAACAGTTGGCTACAAGCCGGCTTTAGCCGCCGCCGAGTTATTTTTGCTTAGCCGCCGCCGCCGAAAATTTCAGCTCGGCTTCGCCCTCTCATCGTGCTACCCTCAAGTAACATAGTGTCCACACTAGATATTATCTTTAATATTTTTCTGTCAGCAAACTTCAAATTCAATCGAAAAGAGAATTACGTGTGGACCACACATTACTGTTAATGTTAGTATTATATCTGATATCTAAATAGAGTTGTTATCATAAATCTCTACACAACAATATTATGATATGAGCTGTCAAAATACATACATGAAAAATTGTAAAAAAGATAAATAAAAGTTAAATGCCTAAAACTAAAAAAATACAAGAAAAAGCGTATTAAAAATTGTTTAACTGTTATAAATCAATTTAGTTTTTTTTTTTAATCGCATAGTTGAAAATTTAATGAATAAACGGGCGTCTTTACTCAACGGCAGACAGAAAATTATGAGAAGACATGATTTAAATATAAATGCGTGTTCTTCACCCTAAACATTAATATGAAAACAGATAATCTAATTTATAAAAAAAAAAAAAAAAAAAAAATACAAAACAGAATCTTCAAAATTAAGTACACTTATACAAAATACAAAACAGAATCTTCAAAATTAAGTACACTTATAATCATAATTCTACATACACCTTAATTAATATTATTAAAAATGCATTGTTTGTAGTGTCAGCTGGGGTAACAAAAATTATTAGGAGTGGCCAGATCGTCGGCTGTGCTGGCATGCCCGCGTTTAAGCTCGGCTAGAGCTCGCCGGTATTGGGGGTGATTCTTGCCAACCTCTGGCTATTTTTGACACTTACAAAAAAATAAATCATGCCAGGCTTAATGTAAAAAAAAAAAAATAAGGGATGAAGACCCGAAGCAAACTATAAATTCTATTTTTAAACGACACCACGACCTTCCTATAATACACTCAAACATATTTTTAGTTGGCTTGGCAGATGTTAGGCCAAGCTGGTTTCCCTCCCACTTGAAATCCATACGAATTTCACCTTGACATCCTTGGCCGTTCCTTGGATGTCCCAGACACAATCACTCCGCAGGCTACTTACCCTTCCCTACTACCACTGCCTTTTTGCTTAGCACTTCATTTTCATAAATGATAAAACTTTAAAAATTTTCATTTATACATTATAAAAAAAATTTTGGGTTTTATTTAAAAAAAACAAATTTAGATTTAAAATACAAAAAAAAATAATAAATATCAATATCAATATTAAAAGGCAAAGTGAAAAAGTTAAATTTCATTTAAAAATAATTAAATTTAATATGAAAGAAAATTAACAAGTATATATTCCGGTTTACCAAGCAACATTACTTTAAAAATTCATTTTTTTTCTTATTACAGATTTTAAATTTTATAGAAATATTAAGGAAATTCCCAAATATTTATATTTTTATAAACGCTTTTCGGGTAAGCGGGTTTTCAGTGGCTTCGCCAATAAATAAACTGCCAATGCAGGCTGGTGCAGCTAATCGTTATGTATTTGCAGGTTGTTAAGGTTGGTCCGTCAGTTTTCAGTACAAATGTGGGTGAATCACGTAAGTCTTATAACCTTCCTTCAGGAATTTCTCATTAAAGAGAAATTATAAATTTCACAGTAACTAATTAAATTTTTTCTGCTAATTACAGGGTCACCATCTACCTAATCCACCGTACGTGGGCAATATATCCCTAAATTTACTTGGATCCCTACAGGCCTGAGCTCACCCCTATAGTTCCGCACACCCTTTATTTATAATAACGTAAAAAGGGACTTCGTTTTAACAACAGCTAAGTGGATTCATCTAAATGTTTACCCTTATAAAAATTTAATAATTAATTATAATTTTCTTTATTTTTCTTCCCTCCAGAAGCCGTCCCGTTCGTAATATGTCGTCCTAGTATCCCTGTCTTAAGTCCTTAACCTCAACAAACCTTGGCACCCCAAGATTGGTAGTGCTATATCCGCTACTCCCACGATGGGTCTGGTCAGAGGTGGTGTTGACTAGCAGCTCGACGAAAGTGGATTTCGGTTATTTATTTTTACTGCTGTTTAAAATTTTGTTTATTTTTTTTGTTTTTTTAAAGCTCAGTGTATAGCCATGTACATACACCAAATAAAATTGCCTTGAATAAAATTGCCTTGAATAAAATCTTTTGCTGCTGTTGTTGTTGTCTTCCTTTCTTTATATTTTTTTTTTCTTAGGAGCCACTTGACCGACCTTCAGCAAAATCAAATCCAAAAAGGAAGTTTATTCCCCGGCCATTTTTCTAAGTTTTTTTTTCTTTTTCTTTTCAATGACATTGTGATTGTCAAAAACATTAATTTATCTAAACTACCCACGGTTGTTTATATTGTGGTTTTTTCGTTCTAATCTATTACAAGACCTCAACACCTCACCCTCTTGTACCTACACATGACAAACCCAACCATCCTGAGATCCTTCAACGGGTCCAGGATGGGAGGGAAACTATGTCCTGCCTAGTTCATAATCCGGGTCGTTTCGATCCCTTCCAGACTGCTTAGGGTTAATCCCGCAAAAGAAAAACAATCTGGCAGCTCTAACTGACAGCCGAGTGTAAACACGCCCTTTTCGAACTTATACTAAATTTTGACAATCTGGTAGCGCTAAACTGAGAAACATATGTTTATTGCATGAATGAAAAGAAATATGGGTAAGTAAAAAAAAATGTGTAAAATTTTATTAATGAAATAAAATTTAAATAAAAAAATAAAAATTAAAGGTCCTCAATGCCATGAAGTTTCCCTCACCTCAGATGGAAGAATACTGCGGAAAAAAGGAAGGCTAAAGTTAGGGTTGCCATTCGTACTGTTTTAAACAGTACATGTACTGTTTTTTGAAAAATGTACTGTTTTATTCACAACACCTAAAACAGTACGCAAAAGTACTGTTTTTTTGGATTTGTACTGTTTTTGTACTGTTTTTTTTGTATATTTTACATATTTTTATATAAACAAGTTTTTTTGCGTGTACAAAGAATATATATTTTTTTAACCATGTTTTTTTTGTGTGTACAATAGTTTTTTATATAAATTTTTTGAATCTCCCTGTATTAATTCCACTTCGTTTCTTTGTACATATATAAGTTTGGTTTGTTTACTTTTCAAGCAATGGATGTTTGTAAACACATTTTTTTTCATGACACTGCAAAATGCAAAAAGTAATGGCGTCCAAACTAATAATTTTAGCCAATTTGACGAAATTTAGTCAATTTGATGAAATTTAGTCAATTTTACTTCTTTAGAGGATGTAAACTTGACGAAATTTTGTTGATTTGAATAAAATTTGTTAAATCTTAAAAAAAAATTGACAAAATTTCGTTAAAGATCTACAAAATTTTTTTTGTTGATTTTACCTACGCTATTTGGTTCGGTGTATTAACTTATTTTAAGTAAATATGTGCTGTATTGAAGTAAAAGTTATGTTAACAATAAATACAAAAATGTACTGTTTTTTTTTGAAAAGTACTGTTTTTTTTTCATCAATGTACTTTTTTTTCGCTTTTCAAATATGGCAACCCTAGCTAAAGTGCAGTTTACGGGGTTTTGGAAATCAAAAAAAAAAAAATACATGGTCCTCTCCAGAATGAAAAAAGAAAATTTTTTTCTATCTTCGGTTAAGGGGGCTGACGCCCCTGGGGCCCTCTAGGGCCAAAAAACCGGTATTCGTAGTAACATATAAGTGGGGGTACTCTAATGAAAGGAAATTTCATCTGGATTTCAAAAATTATTTTTTTTTGGATCCATGATACGAAGCGCCCTCTACAATCGTTTTATGGCGCCTGGCCCCCCTGGGTTAAAAAAACGGAAACGGGTTTTTTGGAAAACTTTGCTTAGCAAGGCACTTCCTACGCATACCGGGGCGAAGCCTCAGCGAAGCCGAGAATTGGACTGATGGGAGTAAAAAAAACCCCTAAGCCCGGCCGAAGGCCGGTTACGCAGAAAAACTTTGCTTAGTAAAGCCACTTCCTACGCATCCCGGGGCGAAGCCTCAGCGAAGCCGAGAATTGGACTGATGGGAGTAAAAAAACCCCTAAGCCCGGCCGTAGGCCGGTTACGCAGAAAAACTTTGCTAAGCAAAGCCACTTCCTACGCATCCCGGGGCGAAGCCTCAGCGAAGCCGAGAATTGGACTGATGGGAGTAAAAAAACCCCTAAGCCCGGCCGTAGGCCGGTTACGCAGAAAAACTTTGCTAAGCAAAGCAACTTCCTACGCATACCGGGGCGAAGCCTCAGCGAAGCCGAGAATTGGACTGATGGGAGTAAAAAAACCCCTAAGCCCGGCCGAAGGCCGGCTATGCGATAAACTTAAGTAAAAAACCCCCAAAAATATATTTAAAACAGATTAAGAATATAAAAAAAATAATGTTCAATTATATTACTAGTTCAAAGTAAACATTAGTTTATTTGTTTTTGTTTAATTTTATTTTTGACTTTTTTTCGTATATTACTATTGGTCGAATAATGGCTCTAATTTGGAATAGGTGTTATGGATCCGAAAAAAATATCATTTTTGAAATCGTGAGACAATTTCCTTTAATTTGAGTACCCATACGACCCTGTTACTATGGCCCCCTGTTTTTTGCCTCCCACGGGCCTCCCGGGGCCGAGCCCCTCCCAAAAATAATTTCGGTTTTTTTTTTTTTTTTATTCTGGAGGGGGTCATGTATTTTTTTTTTTTGATTTCCAAAACCCCGTAAACTGCACTTTTGCCAAAAGGAAAACACCCTTCCTATGGTAAGTATGGTAACTAACAAAAAAAACTCTCTTTCCAGCATACACTATCTAATTGGTTTTAGGCCATGTGATGTTCTGAATGAACCGCATATGGCTTAATAGTAATGGCGTGCTAAGCCACTTCCGCTGCCGCTAACATCCAGCGAAAATACAAAAGGTGTAAGCAAAGGTAAGTATTTCAATAATTTATTGATCCAATTTAATCCAAATAATCCTACTTTCCAGATCTTCACGAAGCCCTCCAGGCATAAAACGAAGTACCCGTCAATGCACCGCCCTTTCACAACATACAACAAAACAACTTTTTAAAACAACCAGTGCTGTAGAATGTCTGGAGCAATTTCTAGCCAACTTCCCGCAAGGTGTTTTTCTGCAGGGATATGATGTGGAAGGCTCCAAATACTGACCACCAGCTATTCAAACTCAACACTGCCGGCTTTTCATCAACCCAACTATCGGTCGGAAACAGGTAAGTACCTAACAAAAAGTGGACTTAAAAAAAACAAAAATCATCATAATTGCCCGAGTGAAAAAAAAACAATCTATTCAATAACTAGGGCTCGGAAGTTAATGCATTTATTTTCGTGTTCTATGTACATACAATATGTATTTAACACTTAAATGCGCACAGTATCTTTAAAGATACAACCATTCAAAATTTTCCTACGACTTTATTTTAAGCTTAATCAAAATGAAGACTTCACTAGTGTGCTAAGAACTCTCAAGCGCTCTTTAATAAAATACATTTATAAATAAATATTTAGAATCGTACCTTTTATTAACCATCAAAGTCAAAAAAAATTAAAAACTTCAAAATTAATTAAAAACTCAAGAATTGCACTTTTTATGATATCGAAAAACGGGCACATGTAATTTTAGATAGTTTAAATAAAAGGCATTAGTGTTAAGAGGCAAATATAAGCTTTTGAATGATATATCTTTTTTGTTCCTAAGTCACTCCGTTTTTGTGTAACGGGCAATTTAAATTTTGAAAATTTTGGATTTTTGCTTATAAAAAGCGTAAAAAAAAAAAATTATTTGAAAAATCTTGGTACGCAGTTGTTTTTTAATTGGCATTTCATATCATAAAAACACAATTTTATTCAAATCGAAGCTGTTGAGCATTTAAGGGTTAAAGCAGCCCGTAGAAAACGTTCTATTGCTTTGTTTGTATCAAAAATAAATTTCAAAGGAATTTAACGTGTTTCTATAACTTAATAGAAAATATTCAACTTAAAAAAAAAACATATTTCAAATTCAAAATATCCCTCTCATTGAAAATCAAAAATATCTTTGTATAAAAATACCAATGTTGAAGAACTTATTTTCAAAAATATATATTTTTTCATCAAAAAAACTTTTCAAAACGTTTTTTTCCTTTTCCATCTTCTGTTTTAGTTTTAAGACTATAAATACAGAAACTATTGTGGAAATTTTTTTTAAAACTTATTCAAAGAACTGTTTATTTTGCATTTTTTTTGTAGAGGTTGTTTTTCTATTTAATTTAACAAAAAAATATTGCAAAAAAAAAAAAAGAAATTGCAAACATTATTTTACAAATTTGTGTGTTTGCGGCATTTAAAAGAAATTGCAAACATTATTTTACAAATTTGTGTGTTTGCGGCATTTAAACCATAGATTATATTTGAAAATTCAATTTGTAGGAACGATGGTAGATAAAAAGTTTTTAAATTTAATTGTTTCATATTAAAATTTCCTTCCTGAGCTTTTGATTTGAAAAATGGTCCTATACCATTTTATTAGATTTAATTCGATAAATCTCATAAGAATGAATACAAATCTACCCGAGTTTTGTACTGATCTGATTAGATTCAGTTAAATTTTATTTGGTACCATTAGACACCATTATATAAAGTTAGGCCAACTTTAATCCAAATGTATTTATATAAAAAAAAACTAAGTTGCACGACAATAAAATACCATTGTAGGAATTACCAAAATTAATTAATTAAAATCCTAAACCTAATTAAAAAGCTTAATTATATTAAGACTTTTAACAAATCTTCCCCGAGTTACTCCCTACATTAATGGGTACTTAACTTCATTTGTCCCTGAGAAAATTTATTATAAAATCTCAACAGATTTACTAATATGAATTCAAAAGAAAACTTAGACTACGAATACTTTATAAACAAACTTCAAAATTCTCCTGAATCCAAATGAAAAATTTCAGACTTGAAATTTAAATTATTTAAATTCATCTTTTAAATAATAAATAACCGAATCTATATTATACTACTTAGCTTCTAAAAATTCAAAAACACTTAACTAATTTTATCGATTTCCCCTAGGTTCACCATACAAAATCAACAATGACCTTCAAGGAAGACTAACAACGAAATATCAACAAATAGGAAACTTTTGGTAAGTTTTAAATCTACGATATGAATACAAGTAGAGTATTTAACAAAAAAAAAATAGTTTATATTAGAATTTAAGTGGCATATTTTAGAAATTGACCAAAAAAAATAATATGGACAATTGCTACCTCCATTGCAATTACCAAATTTAAGAAAAAATTTTTTTATTAGTGTTCTACAAAAAAAATCTCGGCCCCGATCGGAAATTCAAAACTTAATTCTCTTGACACACCAGTCAGCGAAATTCATGTCGACGTAATGAGCCAACCATATGCTATTGCAGAAGACATTGGTTGTTTAATTTTTTACTTTTGTTTCAACTCGCTGTAATTACGGGCTCAGAATTACGTTACTGTAGCAGTGACTAACGACTCCCAGTCCTTAATGGCATAGTTCCCCAGGATGTTAGTTGTCGGCAACGGCGATTTGTACGGAGTTGCACATGTTACAGTGACAGTTACAAAATGTAACTTGCTTAGAAACGTTGGCTTATTAGTTGAACAAAACACTGAATTACTCATTACCTAAGACTTATGAATTCACTGGCTGGTAGGATTAAGAGAAAAGGAAGCGAATTCCTTTCTTGGTCTCGATATAAAAAACTTAAGTGGAAAATTAATAAAAACAAAAATTAAATGAATTTAGATTATTTACGATTAACGCGTAGATTATTGTATTTAATTAAATTACCAAAAAAAAAAAAATTACTATATTTATTAACTAACTTTTTGATTTAAAAATGAAAATATAAAATTTCGGGTTGGATAAAAAAAAATGTTGACGCGACGTTTATTTTAATTTCCAAAACAAAAACAAAGATAAAAAAAATTAAATCAACAGGAAAAAAAAATAAAATCGGGTTAACGTTATAGCCTATTGTTTTAGGTCTTTTCCATGAAAAATACCTAACGATTTGCCCTGCAAATCTTCCACCTCGTAAAGGCTGTTGCCGATCGGTCGGACTATACGGCATTTTAAAAATTTCCTAGCCAGTTTTGCGTTAAAGGCGTTTTTAAAATCGCTTTGCTGAAAATTTCGGCGATAGACTTCTTGACCCGGAACAAATTTCACTTTTCGGCACCGAGTATTATAAGTCTTTTCGTTTCGCACGTACGCTTTGTGTAGATTTTCACGGATCTTTTGCCGTACCAGATCCATTTTTACCGACTTTGGTATAATGTTAAGTTCCGAATCTTCTAAATTACTTAGTTTTCGAGCAATTTTATAAAAGTTAGCATGACCGACCATATTCATACCGAACAACGCGAAATAAGGCGTAACACCGATCGAACTGTGAACTGACGACCTTAACGAAAATTCAATTTCAGACAAATACTTGTCCCATTCAGTATGATCATCTTGTAGATAAGATCGTAATGCTGACAAAATAGACTGATTGACCCGTTCTGACGCATTTGCCTGTGGCGAGTGCGTAGCGGTCCTGACGTGTTTCATCCCGAAACTTTTAACAAAATCCTCAAATTCCTTACTGATAAATTGTTTGCCATTATCGGACACAATTGATTCGGGTGTACCAAATTTATGACACACTTCTGATATTAAAAATTTAACAACGTTTTTACTGTTGGCTTTTGGCATTGCCTTTAACAAAACAAATTTTGTTAAATTGTCCAAAACAATAAAAATAAAACAATTTCCGGTTTTTGATCGAGGGTACGGACCCAAAAAATCTATAAAAATACGCTGAAACGGACGTTCAACTTGCGTTTCAGCTCCCATAGGCGGGCGTAGTGTACTATTTGCGGGTTTTGTCTCTTTACAGACTTGACAGTTTTTTATAAAATTTCGAATTTGTGAATTTTGGTTTGGCCAATAAAAATACTCGCGTATTCTGCGTAACGTTTTTGAAAAACCACCGTGCGAAACCTGAGGCGGGTTATGAGCTGCCTCTATGATACTTTGAGTCAAATCGAGCGGTACCCAGAGTTTCCACGAAAAATCTTCGTTTACGGTTATTCCATCGTACGGAATCACCCTTTTGTATACAAAACCGTCGACAACTTTGAGATCAGGTAACTGCTCGGAGTTTCCTTCAATCGTGGCAATAAGTTCCTTATAATTTTCCGACTTAAAAGCCTCTGAATTTAAATCAATTAATTTGCAAACGTCCGTGGTGATTTCTTCCATTTCGTAGCGCGATAGGGTATCGGGAACAACATTCTGTTTACCCTGCCTATGTTCAACGGTAAAGTTATACGCCTGTAAATGGAGACTCCATCTGGCCAAACGACCGCTGAGGTCTTTATGAGACATCAGCCACTTTAGACTGCTGTGGTCTGTTATTACGGAAAACGGCATTAGTTCTATATAGGGCCTAAACTTCTTAATCGCCATGACCACCGCCAGACATTCTCGTTCAGTGACAGAGTAATTTTTCTGCGCCGATGTTAATTTGTGCGAAAAATAGGCTATTGGGTGTTCGCCATCAGAATCATCTTTCTGAAAAAGCACTGCCCCAATGCCAATATCGGACGCGTCACACTGAACATAAAAATGTCTGGAGAAGTCAGGATGATTAAGAACTGGACTAGTAACGAGAGCGTTTTTGAGACGATCAAAAGCGGCTTTAGCTTCATCCGAAAACATAAACGTTTTGGCCTTCTTCAGAGTTTCAAAAATCGGTGCTGCAATGGTGGCATAATCGGGTATAAACCTTCTATACCAGCCAGTTGCCCCCATGAAACTCCGAACTTGTTTAGCGGTTTTCGGATATGAAAAACGAGTGATCGTTTCTACTTTAGCCGGGTCAGCTTTTAATTTGCCCCCGCCAACTATATAGCCGAGATATCGTAACTCTTTAAAACAAAACCTGGATTTAGCTACGTTAATGGTTAAACCCGCTTTCGTCAAACAATCAGACACTCGATCTAACTTCGATCACGAAGTGCTGCTGGAACCACTTTATCCATTAACCGGCATAACCTTTGAGCAGCATTGCACAGCCCAAAAGGCATGACCGTATACTGGTAAAGAGGTCTTCCTGGCACCGTGAATGCAGTTTTCTCCCGACTAGACTGATCCAATGGTATCTGCCAGAATGCATCTTTTAGATCAACACTAGAAATGAAAAATGTATCCCCTAACCGACTGAGCAAACCTTCAATGTGCGGCAGAGGGTAGGCGTCCTTGACCGTCAGCGCATTGAGCTTTCGAGCGTCCAGACACAAACGATTTTTTTCGCCCTTTCGGACTAAAGTCACCGGGTGACTCCAAGGACTTTCGCTAAGCTCAATAACACCTAGGTCAAGCATCCTATCAAGCTCTGCGAACATTAACTTTTGTACAGCTGGTGAGACGGGATAATGACGATCTTTCACCGGAGTTGCGTCACGAGTATCAATTGTGTGCATTTCTAAACCGGTTTTACCTAGACCTAACTTAGTGTAGCACGGAAATTTTGAAACCACCTGGTCTAACTGGTGTTTTTGTTGTGATGAAAGAGTGTGAGTTTTGATATCGTCGGCTTTATCTGTCTCCTCACAAAGACTAATACTATTAGTGGTTACACTTTCTACGGAGGCAATTAATTTAAAAAGCTTCATGAAATCGTAACCCAAATACAACTCGCGTTTCAGAGTAGGCACTAGATAGAACGTGATATTATGCGTCGCTCTATTAAACGTAATATCAGCGCGAACGCGACCGATCAGGTGATGCACGGTATCATCTGCGGTACTAATGCTCGAATAAAAATTAAACACGTTTAGACTGGCCTTTTTCACAAAATCTAGACAGTTTTTGCCCAGTATGGTCACGTCGGCACCACTGTCTAGCAGACCCTCGATTTCAACCCCGTTAATATTTACTCGGGTGTATAACCGATTATCGGACCCTTCAAACAAAACCGTCTCAGCTATTGAATGCCTAATTTTTTTCCTCAACCGGTACCGTTCCCTGGCCTTTTCAATTTTCTTTGACACTTTACCAAAAATTCTTAATTTCGCTTCTTCATAGTCCTTGATTCGAACATGAAGCGGTTTAAGCTCCCTGAGCTTTGGTTCTACAACTAACTTTAAATTTACTCTACTAGTATTTTTTAAAATTGAAATATTTTTACTTCCAGTTCCCATTTGTTGATTTGTAACTGGGTCTAAACTTCGGTCGACCTCATCTCCCCAGTTCGAGACGGGCTCCGCAACCTGTTTCCCTGACATTTAGGGCATTTTGGTGCAACCACACCATCCCTACCACACCTGAAACAAAATTGCCTAGTCAAAGGTTCAGGACAATCGACGAAGCTATGGCCAACTGCCTTGCAGTTCCAGCAAGTATAATGACTTGTAGACCGAATACCATTAACCTCAAAATCTACCAGTGGTGCTGCTTCTACTTCTTCATACGCCAGTTCACTCACTCGATGATTTGTATTTGGACGTTGCTGGTACAACTGTCGCTGATTTGCCAGCAAATTTTCACTTCACGGCAAAAATCTAATAAAGTCCGCACCTGCACAGAAAACATAATCTGGGCCAACGACGGTTTCAAGTTGCCTCTCATAATTTCTACGAGCTGCCCCTCTTCATATGGAGAATCTTGTTGGTTTCGCAACTTCATGACAGCGTTGTAAAATTCTTCAAACGACTCCTGCGGCAGTTGACGGCGGTTTAAAATTTGCATTTGTACCTGGTACTCTTTTTCAAATCTTCGATATTTTGTTAGGAGCGCTTTTTCCAAATCACTCCAGGTTTGGACACGTACCAGTTTTCGGTGATCCCAGTACCAATCACGTGCTGGTCCTTCTAATAAAATATGAAAATCACGAAGTACTTCTTCGTCAGTACAACTGTAGTCCTGTTTTAGCACCCCAACTCGAAAAATAAATTCTTGGACGTTCATAGTTCTGTTGGTTCCATCAAATCGAAGATTCCATTTTTCTAATTTTCGGCTCAACGGTTCAAAACTTTGTCTAGGCATTGGCCTAGAAAAATTTTGAGTTTGTTGTGGATGAAAACCGGGTGCTGTATACACCTCTTGTCGCTGACGAGAACTTTCTGGCTGCGAAATAATTGGCGGTTGTTGTTGTTGATTATAACCATTTTGTTGCTGTGGCAGTTGTGACTGAACTTGAAGTTGCTGATACATACGATCTTGATTATACGGTTGGTTAGGCTGTTGTTGTACCGATTGTAGATTTTGTGGAAATAAACTTTGCTCGTAAGGCTGTTGGTATTGTTGTTGTAAGGTATGCGGATATTGTTGCTGCAAGGATTGTTGCTCAAATTGTATCAATGGCTGTTGCAAATGTTGATCTGCGCTTAAATTCACAGATTGTGCTGCTGCAGCTGTAGCTGGAGCTATAAAGCGTGATGCCGGAGTCAATGTTGGAAGTTGCTGTAACCCCGTTGACATTTGCACAGCTGGTGGTTGACCAATATTAAAAGGTTGCATATTTGTATGAACTTGAGATGACAAATGAGCTTGTGAATACACAGGCGGTTGAAAAACATGCGACTGCATTGTCGCAGGCATTTGATTAATATCGGTAAAATTTTGTTGATTTGGGTTGTTAGTATGATTTTCTACTGAGGCCGGACTTCTTAAAGGTATTTGCCCTGTGGATTGAATATTTAAGGCTTGTTTAATTTCCTCTATAGCTTGCTGAATCTTTTGGTCAACATCTCGCATTAGCTGTGCCTGAGACAACCCAATCGTTGCGCTCACCATTTGCAAAATGTTGGTAGGATTCGTTGCATTGGCTCCCACCTGAGCATTAGCTGACCCCTCACGAAACTCACGGCGAATATTTTGGGCCGTAATGCTATTATATTCAGGCGAAATAACCGTATCATTAAGATCATCTGGGCTAAAGGACAAATCATGGCGTGAATCATCTGACCTCGACGACTGTGTTGTCACAACGTTAGCTGCCGAAGTTGCAGAAGAAGCCACTGGTAGAGTGCCTGCAGTTAAAGTATTCGAACTACCATTTGTAGCTGCCGGTGGTTCCATATTTACGACCTCTTCAAATTTTAAATCGAAGAAAAAATAAATTGAATAAATAATGAAAGAAACAAATTTGTGTCCCTCAAAAAGGTAGATATTAAAAAAAAATAAAAAAATTTAATTACGATATACAACTAATAAAAATGTATTTCCACCCAATTCCAGGTAAAAAAGCGCAATAACCAAAAAAACTATTTTCGCCCTAGAGGAAAGTGAACATCATTCCGCTCTATGGCAAAAAAAAAAAACGAATTATAATAATAAAAATTATAAAATAATAAGAAAAAATTTTAAATAAAACAAAAGCCTTCATAAAATATATATAAAATTCGGATCTGTGTAAACGCCAAACAAAATGTATATAATTTTGTTCGGTTTTTGGAAAAACCAAAAATATTAATTAGAAAACGGAATATATAATATTCATACGTGGTAGCAGTTCGGGAAAAATAAGAGCTTGCGGAGTAAAAGGTATGTATTTTAAAATATTTTGAGTGTACATATAATAATTATAAAATTTTCAATCTGTTTTTCAGAAGTTCGTGTGTATAATGTTCAAAAATTTAAAAGATGAAATATGGAAATAGTTGTATTTGAAAACGACAAAATAAATAGCGCTGCAACTAAGGAGTCTGGCATTTTGCCAGTAAATCCATGGACTCGCGACTACTCTATTATGAAGTCTGTTTAAAAATCGAGAAAAATCTCAAATATTAAAATTGTAAGTAATTATACTTAATTAAAACTTTAGCAACTATCTTTGGCTATTTTGGTAAAAAAAATAAAAAATGAGAATTGATCTCACCTTTTTATATGACTTGCAGCAGATAAAAATTAATTATTAGTTGATAACTACAAATTCTTTATGTCTCAAGTTAATATAAAAAAGTAGAGAAAAAAAATAGTAAAAATTTAGACCATTACAAACCCAATCATGTAGCAACGCGATTCAGGCTACTAAACACCAAAACCCGGGACTTACGTGACCGGGAATGTCGTAAATCCAAAGATTTATAAAAATAAAAAAAAACAACTGAAACTAATAAACGAAACATTTTCCTGTCTTCCTTTGCACGAACGAAAGCATTTACCCGTAATTACGTGTACGACTAAGACTCCGTCCGTGACAAAGAAAAACACAGGGAAAATGATCTTTGAAAGAAAAAGTGTTGTCCTTTTCCCCTAAATGTCGCAACGCGCTAAGGACTCTCTGATCCCCTAGCGGGACTTACATTTGTAAGAAAAAAAAACACTAAATCTGTAAAAGAATTAAAATTTGAAAAAAATAAAAAAATTTACTGAAATCTGAAGCTTGCTTCGTGCTCCACGTTATGGGCGCCATTCTGTAGTGTCAGCTGGGGTAACAAAAATTATTAGGAGTGGCCAGATCGTCGGCTGTGCTGGCATGCCCGCGTTTAAGCTCGGCTAGAGCTCGCCGGTATTGGGGGTGATTCTTGCCAACCTCTGGCTATTTTTGACACTTACAAAAAAAATAAATCATGCCAGGCTTAATGTAAAAAAAAAAAATAAGGGATGAAGACCCGAAGCAAACTATAAATTCTATTTTTAAACGACACCACGACCTTCCTATAATACACTCAAACATATTTTTAGTTGGCTTGGCAGATGTTAGGCCAAGCTGGTTTCCCTCCCACTTGAAATCCATACGAATTTCACCTTGACATCCTTGGCCGTTCCTTGGATGTCCCAGACACAATCACTACGCAGGCTACTTACCCTTCCCTACTACCACTGCCTTTTTTGCTTAGCACTTCATTTTCATAAATGATAAAACTTTAAAAATTTTCATTTATACATTATAAAAAAAATTTTGGGTTTTATTTAAAAAAAACAAATTTAGATTTAAAATACAAAAAAAAATAATAAATATCAATATCAATATTAAAAAGGCAAAGTGAAAAAGTTAAATTTCATTTAAAAATAATTAAATTTAATATGAAAGAAAATTAACAAGTATATATTCCGGTTTACCAAGCAACATTACTTTAAAAATTCATTTTTTTTCTTATTACAGATTTTAAATTTTATAGAAATATTAAGGAAATTCCCAAATATTTATATTTTTATAAACGCTTTTCGGGTAAGCGGGTTTTCAGTGGCTTCACCAATAAATAAACTGCCAATGCAGGCTGGTGCAGCTAATCGTTATGTATTTGCAGGTTGTTAAGGTTGGTCCGTCAGTTTTCAGTACAAATGTGGGTGAATCACGTAAGTCTTATAACCTTAATTCAGGAATTTCTCATTAAAGAGAAATTATAAATTTCACAGTAACTAATTAAATTTTTTCTGCTAATTACAGGGTCACCATCTACCTAATCCACCGTACGTGGGCAATATATCCCTAAATTTACTTGGATCCCTACAGGCCTGAGCTCATCCCTATAGTTCCGCACACCCTTTATTTATAATAACGTAAAAAGGGACTTCGTTTTAACAACAGCTAAGTGGATTCATCTAAATGTTTACCCTTATAAAAATTTAATAATTAATTATAATTTTCTTTATTTTTCTTCCCTCCAGAAGCCGTCCCGTTCGTAATATGTCGTCCTAGTATCCCTGTCTTTAGTCCTTAACCTCAACAAACCTTGGCACCCCAAGATTGGTAGTGCTATATCCGCTACTCCCACGATGGGTCTGGTCAGAGGTGGTGTTGACTAGCAGCTCGACGAAAGTGGATTTCGGTTATTTATTTTTACTGCTGTTTAAAATTTTGTTTATTTTTTTTGTTTTTTTAAAGCTCAGTGTATAGCCATGTACATACACCAAATAAAATTGCCTTGAATAAAATTGCCTTGAATAAAATCTTTTGCTGCTGTTGTTGTTGTCTTCCTTTCTTTATATTTTTTTTTTCTTAGGAGCCACTTGACCGACCTTCAGCAAAATCAAATCCAAAAAGGAAGTTTATTCCCCGGCCATTTTTCTAAGTTTTTTTTTCTTTTTCTTTTCAATGACATTGTGATTGTCAAAAACATTAATTTATCTAAACTACCCACGGTTGTTTATATTGTGGTTTTTTCGTTCTAATCTATTACAAGACCTCAACACCTCACCCTCTTGTACCTACACATGACATGTTCAATGTCGACTTGTAAAACAACAGATCCAAATGCAGTAATGACAGCATGCTGGTTTTGCGATAAATTATTTCATGTAAAGTGCATTGACATGCCTGCTCGTGTAGCTGATGTCCTTGCCGGTGACCGTGGTTTTCGCTGGTGTTGTGTGTTTTGCAAACAACTTGATATTGATTTTTATAAGTTTGTTATTTCAAATCGTGACAAGTTTAATGAAATAAAAAATGAGTTTTTAGTACTTTCAAATAAACTTCATAAATACGAAGAGTTATTTAATGATTTTAAATCCTTGGATAAGTTTTGCAAATCTCCATCCAAATCGCCGAAAGCAAGAGTAAGCGACTAGCAGCTAAAAATGATAATCCAATAACACTAACGGATAATAATTATACCGAAACTAATAATAATTATAATGCTCAGTTACTTAATTTGAACATTAATAATCCAGTCCCACCTTCACCTTCAATAAACAACTCATTAAACAACAAAAACACAGAAACAAATATCATACCTACACCTACAATAAATAATTCATCAAACAACAATAACACAGAAACAGATATCATACCTACACCTACAATAAACAATTTTTCAAACAACAATAACTCTGAAACTTCTACAACAAACAATCACAATAATTTAAAACGTAATTCTATCCATCAATCTAATTCAATCCAATGTGCTACTAATGATTTACCAAATTCGTCTAATAATAACTCGAATACTCCGACATTAAAGATTATTCCTCCCAAAAAAACAATATTTGTTGCTCGTATTTCTTCGGATACATCAGAAACTGATGTCTTAATGTATATCAAATCAAAACTTGTCCATGATTGTGAAATAAATGTTTATAAATTCAACTATCCTGAAAAACGAAGTAAGTCTTCTTTTAAAATATCTGTTCCAGACAATATTTTTAAAACCGTTATTGATCCTGGCTTCTGGCCTAAAAATGCTATTATTCGAGAATTCACTTATAAAGAAAAACAAAGATCCGATATAGCTTATCTACCTCGACATGCTGAAGCTGTTTCAAAAAACTAATAGTCTCATCCGTCAAAAACTTGTCTCTTATATATCAAAATGTCAATGGCCTTAATACAAAATTGTCTCACTTATACACCGATAGTTTTGGCTTTAATACAGATGTTATCATATTTACTGAAACTAAACTTCGAAATTCTACAAACAATTCTGAAATTTTATGTCCTAAATACCAAATTTTTAGAAGAGATAGAGGCACTGAAGAAGCTGGTGACGGTGTTTTAATTGCTGTTTCTAATACTTTTCCATCTGAGCAAATAAGTTTAAATCAATTTCCAACAATTGAAATAATTTGTTTTGAT
Organism: Delia radicum; assembly: GCA_021234595.1. Classification (NCBI taxonomy): domain Eukaryota; kingdom Metazoa; phylum Arthropoda; class Insecta; order Diptera; family Anthomyiidae; genus Delia; species Delia radicum. The sequence goes on from CM037852.1 coordinate 53,223,010, forward strand.
AAAACTGGACAAAAAACTTTTATATGTTATATGTTCCTATATTCCGCCTAATTCCAAAGTTGATGTGTACGAAATGCATAGTAAAGCTGTTAATCTTGTTGCAAACAAAATAAAGTCATGTGATTCAATAATGTTAGTTGGTGATTTTAACATTCCGTCAATATCCTGGCAACTCGATGATGATGCTGGACATCTTAATCCACATTTTTCTTCTGAGTCTCCTTGTGAATTCATAAATAAAATAAGTGAAAGCTGCCTTTACCAGATAAATAATGTACCGAATTTTAATGGTAAATTATTAGATCTTTTGTTTGTGAGTGAACCAATTGATTTCGCTCTTAGACGCACGTTTCCAATCAGAATTCCTGAAGATCAACATCATCCAACAATTGAAATAACGTATACGTATATAGATTCTGCCTCAAAAGCAATCATACCTAATAAACAACAGTTTTGCTTTAAGAAAACCAACTATGTTACGCTGGAATCTTTACTATCTCAAATTAATTGGAACGATGAGTTTTCTCGACACAATTATAATCTAAATCTTTCAATAAGCACGTTTTATGATATTTTATTTGAATGTTTTTTAAAACCTGTACCTAAAATGCTTCCTCCGAAGACTACTGCTCCCCCATTGAGCACAAAACACCTTACACGTCTTAAAAATCGAAAAAACAAAATGTTCAAAAAATACAGTGAGAAAGGAACGTCTGTTAATTATAGGAACTATTCAGTTGCCAGATCGGAATTTAACATAGCAAATAATTCTGCGTATAAAAACTAGTTAAATAAAATAAAAAACAATCTGAAACATGATCCTAAATCCTTTTATAAATTTGTTAACTCTAAAAGACGAACAGTTGATTTTCCTCCAACAATGAAGTACAACGATTTAGAGTCATCAGACGATCTTTCGATAAGTAACATGTTCGCTGACTTCTTTGCATCCACGTATTCATCTACAGTGTTTAATAAAACTACAAATTACCCGTACACAATTCCGGAATATTCTTATATAAACATACCGCCAATTAACGAACAAACTGTTTTAAAAAATTTACTAAATTTAAAAAATTCATATTTGGGAGGTCCGGATGGTGTTCCTAGCTGTATCCTAAAGCGATGTTCCAATTCACTTTATGTACCTTTGACTCATCTTTACAATAAATCACTTCAGCTCGGGTACTTTCCAGGAGTGTGGAAAGATTAAATCATTTTACCTTTATACAAGTCTGGTAGCAAAAATACTGTGTCTAATTATAGGGGCATTGCTAAGCTTAGTGTTATCCCAAAATTGTTCGAGAAACTGGTTACTGATATGTTATCTCACCAAGTATCTTGCATTCTATCACCAATTCAACATGGCTTCCGCAGATCTCGCTCCACGATCACCAACTTGTTAGAACTTACTACCTTCGTAAACGATGGCTTTGCTAAGAGAAAACAAACGGATGCTATATACACTGATTTTAGTAAAGCATTTGATAAGGTTAACCATGATCTTCTTCTTTACAAATTAGATCGCATGGGCTTCAGTGTTTCGCTTCTAAAATGGATAAATTCTTACTTAAAAAATAGAAAACAACATGTTGTTTTCCGTAACACTAAGTCAAGTTTTATAAATGTCTTATCAGGCGTACCTCAAGGTAGTCACCTTGGTCCTCTGTTGTTCACACTATTCATCAATGATCTTCCATCCGCTATTCAATATGCCAACGCCTTAATGTATGCTGACGATGTTAAATTATTCATTTCTTTCGGCAATCCTGATGATCAAGCTTTACTTCAATATGATATTGTTAACTTTACTACATGGTGTGATGAAAACTTAATGGAACTTAATACAAAAAAATGTAAATACATGATTTTTTCAAGGTTAACCCCTTTTAAAGGGTTATACTTGATGAACAATGAGCTGCTGGATCTGGTTGATACATTTAACGATCTTGGAATATTACTTGATACGCAACTTGATTTCAAAAAGCATATTACTACAACTGTAAATAAAGCAACCGGAGTTCTTGGTTTTATAAAACGCTGGGCTAAGGAGTTTTCAGATCCTTATACAACAAAACAGCTTTTCACAACGTTAGTGAGGCCAATTCTGGAATACGGATCTGTTGTTTGGGATCCATTCTATGAAACACATTCCAAATCCATCGAGTCGGTACAAAAACAATTTTTGCTATTTTCTCTCCGAAATCTCTGCTGGAATCCACTCGTGAATCTTCCTTCTTATGAAAACCGTTTACTTCTTATTAGACTGCATACACTAAAAAGTCGAAGACTAATGCTAAATGTGACATTTCTATTAAAACTAATAAATGGAACAATAAATTCTGAATACCTACTAAGTAAACTCGATCTTAATACGCCTTTTTACGTAACAAGAAATTTCGAATTCCTTCGTCTAAAAACTGTACGAACAAACTATGCTAATGCAGATCCTTTTCGCCGTATTTGTTCTGATTTTAACCAATTATATCATGTCATTGATTTTAACACAAGTCTTGACAATGTGAAGCGAGAATCATTATTTATCTTAATCAAATTTAAAATTTTTTTGTAAAACCTGTAATATTTTTAATAATTTAAATTTATAGTCTGTAAGAATTTTATATCTGTAGACTGAATAAATAAATAAAAAATAAATAAATAAAAATATTTAATTAATATGAACATAGATAATTAATGGTGGCGTTCTCGCACATATTATATTAATGTTAATATCTAAGTGCACTATGTAAGATATTTATCTTAGTTCTAGATTATGGGATAATGGTGGCCTAGGTCATATAATTCGATTAGGTGAATCGTTCAATTGAACTAGGTCGTTCGCGAACTACACAAGTCTGGCAAAATCCGTTTTATATTGTATCTAAATTATGGCACAACTTACATCTTCGAAAGAATGTCTATCACAAGCACTTCAGAGTAAAATCATTCCAAATCAGGAGTACTTGTTACAAGGGTCAATCATTGAATCGGCTGTTGATCACTTACTTCATAGGTAAATAAATCTAGAGCATTATTAAGAGTATAGAATGTGTGTGAAGTTTTTCCATAGACAATCGGCAGTAATTTAGCCAACTATGTAGTATACAAACCAACCCGAAATAGCAAAAGAAACAATTTGCACACAATAAGTCGGTATTTAAATTTTGTAAAATAAATGAAATTTTACTCGAATTTCATTCCTAAAAAGTATTATGGAACGAGTTCTTGGCTATATTCCTAAAAGCTTTAAATATGAATGAATTCGCCTAAACTCTAGTCTAGCTCTCAGATTTGTTTCAAATTTTCACGATTGATAGAAAGTTCTATCATTATTGATATAAACTTCTATCATTATTGATAGAAAGTTCTATCACGATTGATAGAAAGTTCTATCACGATTGATAGAAAGTTCTATCACGATTGATAGAAAGTTCTATTACGATTGATAAAAAGTTTTATCACGATTGATAGAACTTTTTAGGTGTTGGTATGAAACGGAAATTTGGAAATACAGTTAGGTATTTAAATTTAAAAAAAAATTAACAACACTGCTCAAGTCACTTAAACTACATAATTCTATTTCTGCCTTTAGTGATAATCTCACAAATATACTTTTTATTTTTTGTCGGAAACAACTGTTTCCCGAGTTATGGACCCTGGTTCTAAAGTTTATATATTAAGTTCTTTATAACTTCGCCATTTATTATCGGATCGAAACAATATATATATATCTTCTATTCCACGATAGATCGGCCAAAATCTGACTGTCGCTTCCGACTTAATTATATTTTGCACACACAAACGATTTTATCTTTCTGAAAAATACAAAATATGAAAAAGTGTCTAAGTTGGAACATTCGTAGTTTCTTGAATATATTTCTGAACATTGTCATTTAAAATGCGTTGGAATGGTACACTATTCTACTTTTATACTGCGGACTACTACTTTTCCATCGTCAACAAATGCATATTTTTGCAATTTATTTTTAAATGCATTTTTCTAAAATTTGACCACCCTCTATTTAAAAACCAATGCAAAATATTTAATTTTTGTAAAAAACAAAAATACGTTTTCACTTTATTTTTACTTCAGATTTATTAGGATTTAAAATTGAAACAAATCTATTTAAAAACAATTTTTAACATGAAAGATAAAGGAGTTTTGTACATGAAAGATAAAGGAGTTTACTAAAATATTCTGTTTTAAAAAATCATTGGCGTAGATATACCTGTTTGGAACCCAAATTTATGAAACTTGGTCCATCGATTAATATTTCGACGCTGAATAATGTGGGGAAAAGGGGGCACTGATACATATTTCCAATACCTATTGATATATATACATTATATCACTTAAAAATGAGTAGCTTTAAAAATTTAACCTAAAAAGTAAAAAATGTCAAAGCAACCTGTAATAACGACGGTGTTTATACAGGTATGGATGGTGTCGTATTATGTATAATGAAAGCTTAATACCTATCTTGTCCACAAATTATTGACAACTTAACATATCCTTAATTAGGGTAGTTTTTAAAATAAATAGGCTTTTTCGTAAAAAGAAAATGAAACAAACGAACAAAAAATACAAAATTTTAAGCTGGGTTGTAATGGGTTAATTAAATATGGACATTTTATAGAGAGAGTAAAGCACCTTGAGGTGGTATGCACAAGCTTAAACAATGAAAATGTTAATTTAAAAAATTAAATTGATAAATTAAAACTCCACAAAATCAAATGAAGATGTTCATCAAAACCAAAATGTTTATCTAACAGATGAAGATTAACTGTTAAGGGAGTCCAAATGGACAGTTCAGTCAAAAAGAGCAAAAAAAAAAAAAGCGTGAGGCTGTATCATCGCCGATAATCAATGATGATTCTACATAGCCATTGAAATCCAAAATACTCGGAAAAATGTCATTGCAAGTAATAAACAAAGTAATGAAAATAAAGGAAGTTCAAATCAACTACCACCTCCAATTATGGCAGTTGGTATTAAAAAACCTTAAAGATTTTAGTTCTTTATTAAAGCAAGCTCAAAACCACAACCTATAACTAAAATTCTTCAAAATAATACAATAAAGGTCAACACCTAAAACAGGGATAACTCTAGAGCTATTACTAAAACACTCTCAGATAAATGTTTTCCTTGGTATACCTACGAAAATAAGCAGGTTCGACCAATATACTTTCAGACATCAAAAAACAAGGATTTAAAGTGATATCAGTTCAGTCAAAATACAAATCGAAAGCCAAAGAGCCCCTTGACATGATTGTGGTAACTTTTTAGAAAACAGAAAACATAGATAAGATCTATAAAATCAAACAAATTCTTAACTGCGTTCACCAAAAATATCGTTTAACAAAAATCCAAAAACATCATTTGCAGATGTTTTGAAAAATAATACAAACAATAATTGTTTAAAAACTGACGCAACAACTCAGATTTTGGAAATGCTAAAAAAGCAAGAAATGTTTTATATCGATCTAGAACAACGCTTAGAGCAACTAAAAATTAGAAAACCACAAAAGCGAACTCGAATTAATACTTAATACCGAAAACAGAGGGGGGAGTGGCATTTTAATAAGAAATACAATAAAACTCATCGAAGAAGAAAAAACATGCTCCGAAATTGATCAAACTACAACTGTTGAAGTAGAAAATTCATGTGATACTCTATTCATAAAATCACTTCATAGTCCTCCAAGGCATAAAATTAAATTTGAAGATTTTCTAGAACTAATAAAAAAACATAAGCAACAGTTTATAATTGGAGAAGACTTAAATGCAAAAAATACTTATTGGGGTTCTCGTCTCACTAATACTAAAGGGCGAGCGTTATATAGTGCAGCTAAATAATCTGGTTGCGAATTTCTTTCAACAGGCAAGCCAACATACTGGCTATCAGACCAGGATAAAATTCCTGATTTAATCGACTTCTTGGTTAAACAAATTTCTCATAACTATATAAAGGTTAAAGATGACGTAGACCTCAGTTCGGATCAATCGGCGATCATACTTACATTAAGCACTACTATTATATCTATATAAACCGAAGCTTTTCTCTCTAACAAATATACAGATTGAAACTTTTTTCGTTCACACTTAAACAATAATCTTACTGTTGCAGATATAATTTGCAGTAGTGAAGATCTGGAAAACACAGTAATTAAAATCACTGAACAAATACAAGATGCTGCATTCAATAGTACACCTGTAATCAAAACCAAACCCACTGGTATAAACCATATAAAAGAAGCAAAATGAATAATACAAAAAAAGCGCAAATCAGACAAGATCACCCGAAGATAAATCAGATTAAAAACCTAGCAATGAACAAAGTTATCGGCAGATAAAAGCAATGACTGATCCTTATGGAAAGCGACAAAAAGTCAAATTAAACCAACCGATCAAATTTACCCCTTAAATCTACCCAATGAAACATTAATGATGACTTTCAAATGTTAGAAATCACGGCAAGAAAGAAATTATTAATCTCAAACCAAAAAAAAAACACATTCTAATGTCGTCTGAAATTTTAAAATAATTACCGCACAAGGCACTAGTATTATTGACTGAAATTATAAATTCTGTAGTTCAACTTCAATATGTCTCAATTTGCTGGAAAGTGGTCACATGGGTAAACCCCCCATTTATACGTGGGTAAACCCCTATAGATCAATATCTATATTACCTGCGAAGTCAAAACTCCTAGCAAAATTTTACAAAAGCGATTGCTGCCAATTATACAACAGTCTTATTCCTGATCATCAATTTGTGTTCCGTCAAAAACACTCAAATATTGAACAGGTACATCGAATAACAAATATTATGAAAACGCGTTTGAAACAAAAAAATATGCTCTGCAGTCTTTATCGATGTAGCTCAAGCCTTTGATAAAGTGTCGCATGGCCTTCATTCTATATAAAATTTCAAAATTTCTTCCTACAATATTTTATTTTATATTGAAATCATTCTTATGAAATCGATATTTCCTTAAAATTAATTTTTTCAAATTTTTAACATTAAAGTTGTACTTGGTGACCAATAATACTGCACAACATATTTTAAATATCTTTTTACTTATTATGTTTGTTATTCAGTGAATTTTGATGTCTATGTCGCGAAACAATGCTTTAATCTGTTTTATCAAAATCCGCGAAACACGTCGAATTTTAAAACGTTTGTGTTCTTTAAGATGGATATGCATAGTTATTGTCTAATTATGTTAAAATGTTAGCTTAATATTAATTTTTAGTTTAATTAAACAAAAAGAGGATTAAACAATAAGAGGATTTTGTTGCTTTATATTTTTATGGACTAATATACGGCTAGGGTAGCTAAAATTTTGTAATTGCAGAAAAAATCAAAGAAAGTGCTCACTTTTGGCTTCTGATAGCCCGATTAAAAAAAAATCTGATGGCTTATATAATCATACAAAGTTTATATGAGTTTTAATACAGTTTTATACGAGAAATTTGCCCATATAATTAAATTAGTTTGCATTAGTTTAGTTTAAATTTTCTAAAATTAATTAAATTACATCCGAATAATGGCGCGATACAATTTAATCCGATTTTATATAGCGGATAAATTTATATCTGAACTGATACTAATACATATATACAAAATAAGCTATATTTGTATCCGATTTTGGATTTTAAAACTTCATTAAAATCGGAAATATTTGCAGAAATAATTGCCGTGAAATACGGGGTTTGCTTCAACAACAACAGTTTATAGACTTTACGAAAATATGGAACATTTGATATTATTTTACTAAAAAGAAAAAATTAGAATCCAGGAAGAATTCATAATTTTAGTTTTTCAAATATAGTGTTTGTGTTATCATATGGCTTGTTTCGGGTTAATAAATTTAATAAAAGTCTAAATTTTCCAAGCACAAGTTATGTAAAATTGTATTAATTTGTATTGAGCGGGAAATACCGGAATCCCGATAAATTGAAAAAACCGCTGTCCCGTGAAATTAAAAATCCCGGGAAAACAAAAACTCTACTTATGTAGAAGCACGAAATAAGTGTTATTTAATTGTAGCTAAGGCTTTAAGGAGAAAGTCCCTAAGCCAGGCCGAACGCCGGCTACGCAGAAAAGCTTTGCTCAGCAAAGCCACTAACTTATTTATGGATGACTTTTATACAGAAAAACTTTCCTCAGCGAAGCCGAATAGAAATTGCCAACCGTAACAATAAAATAGTACTGGCAAACCACTGGTATTTTTGTAAAACACAAAGGTACAACTCGTATTGTGTGTACTAGGAAAACACTATTTTGTTTGCAAAGCTTGTGTTTTGCCAGTACTAATATTACAACTAATTGGAAGCACTTATTTAAATATTTTATTATATTTCACACATTTAAATATCATGTATACCCGAGTTAAAACGTTAACATAGAATCATGCATTATTTTTTATAAATACATATACATATATGTTATTGTATGCTATTATAGATATGTGAACAAATATGTTTATTAGAGTTGATCACAAAAATAGATTTTAGGATATCATCACCTTTTCTACGTTTTTTGCATCAATAAAAAACGGCGTTATTAGGTGGCCAACAACTCTAATGTTTATGATCGTTTTTCTCTAAATGCTTTAATACGGCAAATACATCAAATTGGCCTTATTTGAAACTCACGTAGAGGAGAAGAATATAAATAAATGGAAAAAATATTTTAATAATTTTTAATTGTGTTGGAAACCAGCGAATCGTTTAAGTGTACGTGGCATGGCAAGCGGTGGTTGTGTATACGGGTTCAACAGTCATATGAAAGATATACGTCTTAAACACTCATATCAACGTATAAAAGAAACAGTATTTCTTGAGATACAATTTAACGCATTAAAGCTCAGTATTATACCTGTATATGTTATAGGAGCAGATTGGAATAGTGAATTTACAGCTCTTAAAAAATTTATTTTCAAATAATCCGGTAGAAAATGTGATACTAGTAGGTGACATAAAAGTACAAATTGGTATACTGCAACAAGAAATGTATAAACTTAAATTCAAATTTGGTCTATAGGAAATAATTTCAAGAGACAACATTATTAACGGTAAAAGTAGAAAACCGCACAAACAAAATCTAGGGCAACGTTTATCAAAAAGAGGTATAATATTACCAATTACATTAGGAGCATTTCAACTAATAACTATTTGTAGGAAAGTTTATCAATCAACTTGGGAAAATGGTTTGAAGAAATATATAATGACACAAGACGGCTAAAGCCGGGCTTGCCCGCAGTGCACCTACACGCAGAGAAAAAGTATGATTCTAGATGATTGTCATTTAGGATCATAATATGATTGCTTCGAATTGTAGTCATAACATGATGCTCTTAAACTATTATAAAACGATGCTCTTTTTTCTGCGTGTAGTTCTGCCTAAACATTTTTATTCATTGTAAGTTTTGTAAATATTTAAGGATTTTTTTTTTTATATAATGACCAACATGTGGAATATTATACAGAATTCATGTGATGTTGATCACAGATCCAGATCCTTGCCTGTAAACTCTAGCTGAAGGAGTTTGAAGCTTCATAACAATGTAGTTTGTGTTTGTATTTTATTTACCTATAATTAATAATTTTAATTCGTTTTTGTTTGTATAAAAACATTTATATTTATGATTAGTAACCTTTGATAATTAAAGAAATTGAGATAAATCCACATTCTATCGATGCCCAATAAAGATGTGTAGATCGGCTTGAGTCATTGTACATGCCTTCTTATAATGAGGTAGTATCCCATTTGCAAAATACCCCATGATACGTACACACTATGATGCGAACCATAGCGGCTTAAGTTGTATTTTTATTACTAATTAAAAAATTTCTAAAAAATGTTTTACGAACGGTTACCCACCCTAACTGACCGAGAGGGCTCATCCCCATGACGTAGTGATACGTACATACTATGGTCCGAACCATAGCGGATTATTATTTTTAGTACTAATAGGGAGTATGCCCGCTGCATTGTTAGCGTGGAGACGACATTGTGTTGCCTTCAAGTTTAAAATGTAATTGATTTTGGATAAGAATTTATGGCCTGTTCCTCGATCTCGAACGAAAACCTAGTCGAACGATAGCTAGTCACTCGAATTCAAATCAATTTGGGTTTCTCTATTTCGAAAGCTATCGTTCGCCTATACTTACGTGTGCCAATTTTTGTGTTTTACGGATTTACAAATCATAGTGGTGTCAGACCGGATATTTGAAACTTTTCCTTTAAAAGTACAAAAATACTACTAAATTGCTTGAAGATAAATACAACATTACTTATCAGTGATCAGCTGTATATGACAAATAAATAAATAAAACAAATAAATAAAACAAAAGAAAAATAAATAAATCAAAAATAGGAAATCAAAAAAGTACACCAGCGTTTTCAGCTGTTCCATTGTGGATTCCTTTAAGCTGAAATTTAAAGTTCTTAATAAACTATGAATATTCGTGTTATTTTATTTTTACCTTTTGTTATCCATTGCTTTTTTACAAATATTTATAATTTTTTATTATATCACTCATTCCAGCAAAGAACACTGAAAAATGAGGATTTTTTTTCTGAGGTTCTCCGATTTTTTATATATTTTGTACATGAATACTCTATAGTCCCACTTGCACATAGATTCTCTAGATCTCGAAATTTGTAAAAAAACTCGCGATTTTATGCACCCTTTTAATTTTCATAAATTTAATAAAAATGCTAAAAGTGCTTCACTTTGAAGAGCCATAACTTTTTAATTGTATATTGCATGTTATTTATTTAAACAATATTTGGAAGATGCACTTGTCTACTTTAAAACTGGAGGTTTTTAAACAAAATTATTTTTAAAAATGTGCATACGTAACGCAAATGCAGTTTTCTAATGCATTTTTCAAAACTCTCCCCCTACGATTTTCAAAAAAAGTTTTACAGTTTACTATGGAATATGGAATCTTACCTAAATATACAAATACTGATTTTTATGGGACAAAGTTTATTTTTTTATTCTAAAATATGAAAATATATTTATACAATTTTGTATCGTTTTTTAAAATATTTTTTTGTATTTTTTTATATGACTTCACCTAGTTAAATTTTCGATATGATGTCAAAAAAGTTATTTTGGATTTAAAAATTAAAATATAACTTACTTAGATTATTTTCCGTACAACAACCCAGCCAAAACTTATATTCCCAAATACTATTTAAAAGATTCGTTACTCATATTACGTTACTCATAGTAAGATTAAAGAATAAATTACAAGTTTTATTTGAATCGTTTTTCTGATTTTTGTTCTTTCAATATTTTTTTAATAAATGAATATTTTTATAAATAAAGGTCTTCAAACCAGTTACTAAATGAGTTCGTATATTAAATTTATCATACAAAATATGAAATACAAGAATGTATAAAAATATTTCCATTTTATAGAATAAAAAAAATATATATTTTTTTTAAAGTCATTAAAAATAAAATACATCCCAAGAAACATTTTTACGGACTCACCGGCATGTACGGATTCTTGAATCCGGGGTTTACGGTACGTTTTCGGACCGTTTAATCGGATTTTCGAAAACACGTTTTTAGTCCGTTTGGGGATATCAGTTTTCGTGCCGTTTAATACGGACTTCACTGATTTTCATCCGTTTCAAGTCAGTCACAATCGGTAACAATTTTTTTCAATTTGTTTTATTAAAATAAAATTAAGTAAATAATATAAAAGATCGGGGCGCCAAATAAATTCAGATAGCATGCATAATATGCATTGCATACGTTAGATGGTAAGTATTTATATAATTTAAAACGCTCAAATGAGATTGCAAACAAAAATATATTTGTTCATAGAATCGATCGTTTTTAAACCCCACTTAATATTTTTTACATGTAGATATCTGATTCAATAATGGGCCACAAACTAACAATGATGCTCTTGGTGGAAACAAAAAACTGCATCGAAAAAGTAAGTATAAATTTTTTTTTTAAATAAAAAAAATATATTCCAAGAAAACTCTTACTATCTCTTGAAACTAAAATAATAAATTCTTTTTTCCTTTTAGATTTTGAATATTATCGACCACAAATTTTCCGTGATGCTGCTAAGCTGGATACAAATAGTAGCTGTGGCGAATTTCGTATTTAATTAAAGTTAAATGAAGTATATTTTAATATTTTTTCTAATAAATTAATAAATGTATAAAAAAAATAAAATCTATTGAGTTTTTTGTAAAAAAATGGTTGGAATACGGACCAAATAAGTATTTTCAACGATCCGTTTATTGTCCGTTTTATATCCGTAAAAAACGGAATCATCCGTTTTCAGCACGACAAAACGGTCCGGAAACGGTCCGTATTTGACGGACTTTAAACGGATTTGAGTCAGTTTTTAACACTACCCAACGGTCCGTAAACGGTCCGTCATTGACGGACTTGCAACGGATTCGAATCCGTATTCGATGTTCCTTTTAATCCGTTTTCTGGTCCGTATACTGATCCGGAAAACGGTACGGAAACGGACTCCGGATCCGACTATGCTGTACCGAAAACGGCACATAAACGGACCGGATTGTTTGCTGGGATGCTTGTCCCATAAAAATCAATATTTGTATATTTAGCTAATATTCCATATTTTAGTAAACTGTATTTTTTTTTGAAAATCGTAGGGGGAGAAAGTTTTGAAAAATGCATTAGAAAACTGCATTTGCATTAAGTATGCATTTTTTTTAGCAATCATTTTGTTTAAAAAAGTTAGTAAAGTAGACAAGTGCATCTTCCAAATATCGTTTAAATTAATAACATGCGATATACAATTAAAAAATTATGGCACTTCAAAGTGAAGTACTTTTAGCATTTTTTTTTGATATTTATGAGAACTAAAAACGTGCATAAAATCACGAGTTTTTACAAATTTTGAGATCTGAAAAAAGGAAATGTACAAATGGGACCATATAGTACAAAAAATAAACAAAATCAGAGGACCCGTGTTCAGATTTTTTGCGTTTTCTCATGGAATGAATGATATATTTTTTTAAAATATTTTGTTACTCTAAATCAAAAAAGCAAGTGACTGGTTTTGACATTTACGTTCGCACTGTTGACAACTCGTTCGAAATAGAGAAACCAAATTTTGTATGAAAACTATTACGTTTTCATTCGACTTGTACTTAAAGTCATCGTTCGCATAGAAATGTAGTTAGAGAAACCCAAAAAAACCCTTTCTTTCGCTTTCTAAGCGAAAGAAAGCATTCTTTCGAAATCGGGAAACAGGCCATTACTCTTTTAAGGAAAATAAAACACAATGTATTAGTGTTTGTATCCAAACATTTAGGTAGGTATGGAATGGCATTATCCCCATTTCAAATTTGGGGACTACGAATGAAAATATTTCTGTCTTAACCCTCAAATCAAAATGGGAGCTATGTCTTACATAGTTATTAGATCGTTTTTCAAAAAAAAAATTGTGTGAATATTACAGTATTTCTGCGTAGACGGACTGCGGCAATGTTTATTATTTTTCAGTTCTGTGGTATGTCCAAAGGCGGCTTCGCTGAGTAAAACATTTATGGAAAGCTGTAAAATAAAAAATTAATAATTTATTTCGTTGTCCAATAAAAATTACATTTTAAACTTTAAGGCAAAGCTAGGAGTTATCTATGATAACAACCTAGTGGGCTTGCCCGTTACCATAACTAATGTGCTCATTGGTATATGGTCTTGCTGAAGAGATAATTTCTAAAATATACAATAAAAACTTAGTAATAATGGTATTCAAAAGGGAATTAGTACCGCCTATTTACGCTGCCTAAACCGCTGGAGCTTGGAATTTGAAATTTGTCATTGAGGTTCCTTCTCCATCATATACATCTGATCACGATTTTAGGAAATTGTTAGTATGGGGCACAAAAAGACAAAAAAATCTTCCCCTTATCGTCCTGCTTAAACACCTTCGGCTAAAAATCTGAAATTTCAAGTGTATTAGCCAATAATCTATGGGCTAAAGCACTTAAAATATACCTTTAGGAATTTCAAATAAAACTTGATAAAAATGTGACACAAAAACAAATGTTCGCTTAATCACTCAGCCAAACCGCTTGATTTTGAAATTCGGCATGTATATTCCTCCTCTGGCGCAGACAAATATGGGATTATTGGAAATGTTTACGTAATAGAGCAAAGGTATAGGCTAATTTAACGGAGAGAATTTCCAATAATGGCGTGGTAAAAATTTTAAAAAATATTGAACTTGAAATTTGGATTAAATTAAACATCCACTAAGGATGGGCTTTTGTTAACTTTTTAGGGGACGGACAAAAAGGAAGAAGTCTCCTTCTGTTCCAAAATTTTTTTCGAACTCATAAAAAACACTGGGTTTAAATAAGAAAAATTGGGATTAATCACAAAGCTTAAACCGCTGGAGTAAGGAACTTGGAATTTGGCTTGAAGGTTCCTCGTCCGGCACAGACATTATCTGAGAATAAATTTATATGGTGAAATTCCAAAATCTCCCTTTTAATATTCTGCCAACTAACATTTGGCTACAAATCTGACCTTTAAAATATGTGTTTCTTTGAATTTTTTATTAAAACTTGTAAAAATGTGGTTAAAAAAGGAAAAGTGTCCGTTAATAACCCGCTTCAAATCGTATGAGCTTGGAACTTGAGATTTGACATGTAGGTATTTCCTTAAGCGTAGACATCAACCAAGAGAGGAGCAAAAACGGACAATCTCATAACCAAAACCATTAGGTAATTATATCGTAGTTCACTTAAGATATATGTTTTAGCTTTTCTGATAAAAACTTGTCATAAATGGAGATTTAAAGGGAAAAAGTGTCCTCTTAATGACATGTACAATTGCTTTATGCTTAAAATTTAAAACATCTTCTCAAAATGGTTCAACAAAATAATTAAAACAGGAAATCATTTCCTTTTTAATGTATTCCGACATTAAAAAGTATTGGTAACGACATATTGGACATTTAAGCTAGTCGAGTAATAATAAAAATTTAATTATAAAATATTTTGGATATTTAGAAGTTAACTGTATAAAAAGGGGTAAAAGTTGGTACTAATTCATAACTTTTAAATACATTTACCTATTCTCTTGCTGCAAAATTATATACTCTTTTTGACAAATTAACACAAAAGCACAAAATTGGTTAAAAAATTATTTGCTCCTGGACGATTTTTATAAGAAGTTAATCTTTTGGGGATCTACATTTTTAGGCAGGAATGACATGACATTATCCCAGTTTCCGATTTGGGGATTATGGATTTAAATGTATCTATCATAACCCCCAAACCAACATGGGAACTATGCCTAACATGATTATGGGAATAATCCCCAGTGAAAAATAAACATATTCTTCATAGACAAATTTTTCAAAAGAACATTGTGTGAATATTAATCTCCTAGCTTTAACCGCATGGGCTTGGAACTTTTGGTATGAAGGTTCCGTCTCCGGCGTAGACAAAATTTTCGGAAACATGATTTTTGGAAATAATTAAATTAAATTAAAAGGTTGCACAAAAAAAAAATAAAAACCGTTTTGCTTAACGTTCTGCTTAAACCTCTTCGCTAGAAATATTAAATTTCAAATACATAAAGAGAATACATTCCGTCGTAGTAACCGTATTTGGGTAATAGCTATCGAATTTTTTGGTAGTTATCACCAAATTTCTGTTGAAGCAATCGAAATTTTATTGTCGAGTCAGAATGACTGTAACTTCAACAGAAAGATTTTCATCACAATATCATAATCCAGTTGTCCTTTTGATTGTGTTAAAAATTATTCGATTGAAGCAACGGATTGCCCCAACTACAACGGTAGCCACAACCGAGTATGTTTTCTGAGTGTAGAGTATGGGCTAATGAACTTTTTTTGAATTTTAAACAAAAACTTAATAAAAATGTGGTACAAAGAAAAAAGTGACTCCTTAATCACCCAGTCGAAGCTAGGAACATAAAATTAGGCATGTAGGTTGCTCCTTCATCGTAGACGATTTTTGGAAATTGTTACGATAAAAAATATCCATCTTATCTTTCTGCTTAAACCTCTTCTGCTAGAAATCGGTAATTTCAAATAGAGTAATGGCTAATGCACTTAAAATATACTTTTTGGAATTCCCAATAAAAACTCAATGAAAATGTGGTACGAAGAAAAAAAATGTCCCCTTAATCATCATGACCAAGCCGCTGCAGCTAGGAACTTGAAATTTTGGCATGTAGGTTCATCCCCTCGCATATACATCCACTAAGATCGGATTTTTGGAAATGTTTATGGGGAAAAGTCTGCCTTTGTCCAAAACACTTCAGGTAATTCACTGAAGAAATACTTTTTGGAATTTATAATAAAACCATGGTAATATAGAGCTCAAAAGGGATAAATGGCCATTAATCACAAAGTTTAAACCACTGGAGCTAGGAACTTGGAATAAAGCAAACAATTTAAATGTTTAATTATTAAAAGATGAAATCTTAATATATTCCGATATTAAAAACCACCGTTAACGGAGTCTAGGATTTTTAAGATATAGAATATTTTGAATATTCAGAAGTTGTGGGTATAAAAAAGAGCAAAATGTGGTAAATGGTACTCTTTACAACTCTGAACGAAATTTACATAGTCACTTAAAACTTGTAGGTTTTAACTGCAGCAAAATGATTTATGGCCTCTTTCTCGATTTCGAAAGAATGCTTTCTTTCGCTTTCTAAACGAGAGAAAATTGATTTAAGTTTCTCTAACTAAATTTCTATGCGAACGATGACTTGAAGTACAAGTTGAATGAAAGCGTAAGAGTTTTCATACAAAATTTGGTTTCTCTATTTCGAACGAGTTGTCAACAGTGCGAACATAAATGTCAAAACCAGTCACTTGCTTTTTTGATTTCGAGTACCAAAATATTTTCAAAAGAATATATCATTCATTCCATTAGAAAACGCAAAAAATCTGAACAAGGGTCCTCTGATTTTGTTTATTTTTTGTGCATGAATACTCTATGGTCCCATTTGTTCATTTCCTTTTTCAGATCTCCAAATTTGTAAAAACTCGTGATTTTATGAACTTTTTCAGTTCTCATAAATATCAAAAAAATGCTAAAAGCACTTCAAATGCAGTTTTCTAATGCATTTTTCAAAACTTTCTCCCCCTACGATTTTCAAAAAAAAAAATATAAAGTTTACTAAAATATGGAATATTAGCTAAATATACAAATACCGATTTTTATGGAACAAACATGTCTTTTATTTTTAATGATTTAAAAAAAAATATATTTTTTTATTCTATAAAATTTAAATATTTTTTACGTTTTTGTATTTCATATTTTTTGTGATTAATTTAAAATACGAACTCATTTAGTAACTTGTTTGAAGACCTATATTTATAATATTCATTTATTTAAAAAAAATATTGAAAGAACAAAAATCAGAAAAACCATTCAAATAAAATTTGTAATTTCTTCTTTAATCTTACTAGTATACTTATTGGCAAATAAAAAAATATGAGTAACGAATCTTTAAAATAGTATTTGGGAATATAAGTTTTGGCTGGGTTGTTGTACGGAAAATAATCTAAGTACGTTATATTTTTATTTTTGAATCCAAAATATCTTTTTTGACATCATATCGAAAATTTAACTAGGTGAAGTCATATAAAAAAATACAAAAAAATATTTAAAAAAAACGATACAAAAATGTATAAAAACATTTCCATTATTTAGAATAAAAGAATAAATTTTATTTAAAAAATCATTACAAATAGGAGACATGTTTGTCCAATAAAAATCAGTATTTGTATATTAAGGTAAGATTCCATATTTTAGTAAACTTTTTTTGTTTTTTTGAAAATCGTAGGGTGAGTAAGTTTTGAAAAATGCATTAGAAAACTGCATTTGCGTTACGTATGCACTTTTTAACAATAATTTTGTTTAAAAACCTCCAGTTATAAAGTAGACAAGTGCATAATCCAAATATCGTTTAAATAAATAACATGCGATATACCATTAAAAAGTTATGGCACTTCCAAGTGAAGCACTTTTAGCATTTGGTGACCCCGACCACTATTGAATTTTAAGCTTCCCCCCACCAGTGGTAAGGAGCTTGGAATTTTTTGGTGACAATTACTACGGTTTTAGACACTGTTTTAAGCTTCCCCCCACCAGTGGTAAGGGGCTTTGAACAATCTAAAAATCTACACGCAGCCTACCCAGCAACATTGGTCTTCAGCGGTGATTTACAACACAGAATCGACCCATCGAACCCTTGTCTTCATCGGAGGCTACAACAAGCGTCATACCATCATCAGTTCCACTAATCAAAATTTCGGTGGACATATACAACGGGCATCACAACATTGTTGCCAACAGTTCCTGGATTTAATCAACACCTCCGACAGCCAATTCCTGATCATATACAATGGCGACAGCAAACGCGTTATTGGACACCCTACAAAAAACAGGCGAAACAATTCAAGCAATAGTCCGAAATTTCAAAAAGGATTCTGCGGATAGAAAATCAAACGCAGAATACTTTGAGGAACGGAGGAAACGATTATCAGAAGCCTGGGATGAGTTTGAGGTCAGGGATACAGAATTACGCATGCTTGACGAGGTTAAAACGCTAAAAACGGAGCATGATTATTTTACACAAGATTATTACTCCAAAATACAAGAGTTAGCAACCTCATATGTATCTATATTCACAAAAGAGGCTAATCGTCTAAGGGCATTGGCCCAACAAAAGTTATTAGAAACTAAAAATACTAGTACCGCATCAGTGGATCTGCAGGAGTCCCAGAAAAACCGCAGCTTGATACAGAAAGCACAAAATGCAATGACACTGTTAAGCAAAGTATTAAGTGTAGTAACCACTACCAATGAATTACAACCACGCCAATTCTATGAATTCAACTTGGCACTGATCAACAAGTATTTGAACCAGATCCAGGACTTATACGTCAAGATATGCGAGAATTTTGACGATGCATTAAATTCTGGTCTTGACATCGACCATTACTATGAATTGAACGACAAGGTTCAAGAACAGTTAATCAACCTGTCCATAATGGCTGACAGGGTACAAAACATTGCTACAATTCAGACAACTCCTCCTCCAAATCAGTCAACGTCTCCATTACATTTGCCAAAAATTACCATACCAAAATTTGATGGCGACTTTTGAAGTGGAGACAATTTTTTGACTTATTCTCTGAAATGGTGGATAAACAGCCGATTCCCGCTATTCAGCAAATGTGGTATTTAAAAAGTAATGTGTCAGGAGAAGCTGAACATCTAATCAGCCAATTCTCTCTATCCGAGACAAACTACACCACAGCATGGGAAACTCTACAGGATCGATACAACAACAGGAGAATTTTAGTGGCCAATCTAGTAGACAAAATCCTCAACCAACAGCCCGTGACGTCATCTGTACAATCAATCAAGGCTATGCATGATACCACAAAGGAGTGCTTGTTGGCATTAAATAATTTGGGGATCGAAACATCTTCTTGGGATGCAATCCTTGTCCAATTATTGGTCAAAAAACTTGATAAGAATACTCATATTAGGTACATGCACTTACTATCTAAACCAAGGGATGTGCCAGCTATAGCTGAATTTTTATCATTCATAGAAATTCAATTCCAATCTATGGAGGCAATCGTTCCAAAGGAAAAACAACCACATAAAGCGGTTTCAACAATTATTACGTCCAACGAACACAATTCATCAACTTGCAAATTCTCCAATTATCAGTAGCAGAACGACTTAACTGGGTACAACAACAAAGACTTTGCGTCATCTGTTTCTCGAATAACCACGCAGCAAAATACTGCAAATCAAGTAACTGCAGAAAATGTGGGAAAAGGCACAACACTTTGCTTCACTTCGAGAAAAGAGACAACAACCAAAAAGAGAAAAAACCCTCAAATTCCAATTCACAAAAGGCTTCTTCCTCAAATGTCGTAACAGTTACCTCAGCAACAACCAACGTCGCTGCGGGCCCCCAGGGCTATGTTTTGCTAGCAACAGCAAAAGTAATAATTACAGCCTCAAATGGTGCATCAGATCAATTTAGAGCGGTATTGGATTCAGGATCACAGGTGAGTATTGTATCGAAACGACTGTGCCAAAAATTGTCCATTGCACCATCAGGAGCTTCTCTATGCCTAGACGGCGTTGGCGAAACCAAACGAAATTCAAAATATCGCACAAATATTCAAATGAAGTCCAGGGATCTAAGCTTCTCAACAAACGTAGAAGCATACGTACTCCCGAGAATAATTCCTGCACAACCAAATCAACATATTGACATCTCAGCTTGGGACATTCCCAACCACATTCATCTGGCAGATCCTCATTTTGAGCAACAAGAAAAAATAGACTTGCTATTGGGAGCAGAATTCTATTATAAATTGACTAGAAATGGGACGATACATCTCGCTGATGATCTCCCGACCTTACAAAATACAGCACTGGGCTGGATTATAGGAGGTGCAATAGGAAAAAATCCCACTCCTAACCCCTTATGTGCACTCACATGTGCAATTTTTGGGGACAACACTTCGCTAGAAGAAGCCATAGAACATCTCTGGAAACTGGACGAGATTGAGAGCAGCGAAAATGCTCTTTCACCAGCAGAAAAACAGTGTGAATCACATTTCACACAACATGTCCACACCAATATGGACGGCCGCTTCATAGTCAGTCTTCCCTTCCGAGAAAATCCAACAGCACTAGGAGAATCTCATACCATGGTCTTAAACAGATTTATAGGATTAGATCATCGACTCTTAAAAAATGAAGACATTCGAACACAATATATAAAATTCATGCAGGAGTATGAAAAACTAGGACATATGCAAAAGGTCAACATCGATACAGTGCTAGACCCTAAATACTTCACTCCGCACCATAGTGTATTAAAACCTGATAGCACTACAACAAAATTAAGAGTAGTGTTTGGCGCATCAGCAAAAACTTCATCAGGCCTCTCGTTGAATGATCTCATGTACACGGGCCCAACTGTCCAGAGTGAATTGTTTTCAATCCTACTACGTTTTCGAGTACCGAAATTTGTATTCACCACTGACATTGAAAAAATGTATCGACAAATACGACTTGATCCCGATAACCAACAATATCAAATAATAATTTGGAGAGAAGACCCAGGGTTGCCAATCAGCTATTACAAACTTAACACGGTAACTTATGCGACTCGAGCAGCACCTTATCTCGCCACAAGATGTTTAAGAAAAATCGCTGATGAAAACGCTATAAATTATCCGTTCGGTTCTCACATGCTGAAAAATAACTTTTACGTTGATGACGACCTTGGTGGTTCCGATAGTCTCAACATCGCGCTTGAGACACAAAGGGAACTTATAGCGATTCTGAAAAAGCATGGGTTCAATCTAAAAAAGTGGTGTGCTAATCATCCACAATTGTTGAAGAATATTCTACCCGGTGATCAGGAGGTAGATTTCAACAGTAACAACACTAACACCATAAAAACGTTAGGATTGTTATGGCTGCCTAAAACAGACCAGTTTTGTGTCAAGGTAAAAATTAATCATCTACAAACTGTTTCAAAACGTACAGCAACTTCAGATCTGGCAAGATTATTCGATCCTCTTGGACTACTAGCACCTGTAGTTGTCCAGGCAAAGATGTTTATTCAGCAGATATGGCAATTAAAGTTAGACTGGGATGATCCATTGCCTAAGGACCTTCATAATATTTGGAGCAAATTCAGAAATGACCTAGACAAAGGGGAACTCCCAGCAAAAACGGAACTGCACATATTTTCGGATGCCTCTGAAAAGGCGTTTGGTGCAGTGGCCTATATCCGGACCACGCTTAAAGATCGAAGGGTCATTGTGCAGTTACTATGTGCTAAGACGCGGGTTGCTTCACTAAAACAACAAACGATACCTCGACTAGAGTTATGCGCTGCAGTCATGGCTGCTCAACTGATGCACAGAATCAAAACAGATCTCCAGATAAAAAATCAACCTGTATTTCTATGGACTGACTCCGAAATAGTGCTATCATGGATAAACGCTCAATCTTCCTTGTATCAGACTTTTGTTGCCAATCGAGTATCTAAAATACAATCACTATCGTTGCCTGATCAGTGGCGTCACGTCAGGTCAAAAGACAACCCAGCTGATATACTGTCCAGGGGTTTACCAGCACTAAAGCTTTCTGGATTCAATTTATGGTTTTATGGACCACTTTTCCTCCACGGACAAGAAGAAATGTGGCCACCAAAATTCTCACAACAACTCCAAATTTCCAATGACATCGAGAAAAAGAAGACAACTAACATTTCAGCAATAAATGTCTCCAACGATGACTTCATATGCAAGATTCCACATAGAAATTCCTTCAGAACTCTGCAGCGGGTACTGGGATACATTCTCAGATTCATCAGAAACTCCAGGAAGAAAAAGGAAGATGCACTGTTCTTAAGGATGCACTGTTCTTAATCATCAAAACCATTCAGATGTCCGATTTTTCCCAGGAAATCAAGCAACTTCGGAAAAATAAGGAACTTGACAAAAAGAGTTCTATCATAAGTTTGTCCCCATTCTTAGATGAATTAAACATCCTACGGGTTGGAGGACGACTAGAGGCTTCATTATTATCATATGACGCAAAACACCCAATGCTGATTCCATACAAAGGACTTAAATTATACAATTTACTACCAGATAATACTAAAAAAGACAGAAATATTAACATATATAGGAGAAATATAGTACAATTTGTTAAAAATAATATAGTCAATCAAATTTTGTAAAGAAAACTTTGTAAAAATAATTATATTTGAATAATTCTAAAGTATTATAAATACTACTAAATAAATAAATAAATAAAAAATAAAAATAATGATCCCCTAATAAAACTTCTATTCACAATGGTTCACGAGGAAAATAAACATTGCGGACAACAGGCACTATTAAATACAATACGACAACGATTTTGGCCAATAAGAGGCAAAATTATGGCACGTTCAACTGTTCAAAAATGCATCAGATGTGCCAAGGCACGACCACAACTATGTCAACAAATTATGGGCAATCTTCCACAGACTAGAGTTACTCCAGCACGACCCTTTATCAACGCTGGTGTCGACTATTGTGGTCCCTTTTGGATTCACTACAAGGTCAGAGGCAAACGACCAACAAAGGCATATATAGCCGTATTCTGTTGTTTCTCCACAAAAGCCGTTCACCATGAATTAGTGTCTGACTTGTCAACGGATGCTTTTATTGGCGCCTTAAAACGCTTTATTGGCCGTCGAGGACGATGGCAAAATATTTACTCTGATAACGCCACCAATTTTATCGGAGCGAAAAATCAGCTATCAGAACTAGCAGATAGCATTTATTCAAGAATCAATTATCTCCACTTCCAGTTCAAAGGGAATAAATTTTCATTTTATTCCGCCGAGAGAGCCACATTTTGGAGGTTTATGGGAAGCAGCTGTAAAATCTGCAACAACTGAAGTGTCTTAAAAGTGTCGCGAATTCATCTTTAACACACGAGGAATTGGAGACAGTTATAGTGGAAATTGAGGCGATACTAAATTCGCGTCCACTAACACCCATGACAAATGATCCAGATAACCTTGAGGCCCTAACTCCTGGCCACTTTCTTATTGGCGAAGCACTTACATCACAAGAAGATAGCAGGGCACAGCCAATAAATGCGTCAGGATTATCTCATTGGAAGCACGTAACCCAGCTTAAGCAAGAATTTTGGAAAAGATGGTCGACAGAATATTTGAACGAACTACAACAACGGTGTAAATGGCAAAAGCAATTTGATAATCTCAAAAGTGGCGACATGGTTATTATGAAAGAGGACAATATACCTATTATGAAATGGCCTTTGGAAAGAATAATTGAAGTTTACCCAGGTGATGACGGGGCAGCAAGAGTTGCTGACGTGAAAACTGCGTCAGGAGTCTTCAAGCGCCCAATCCATCGACTGGCTATATTACCTATACAAAAGGATCCAGAAGCACTTATTCCCACTAAAGACAGCACTGAGACTATCGACAACTCAAACTGCCAACAAACTCTCTAACCCTTGCATTTCTCACGATACTATTATTATTACCACTCGCACTTGGTACTCCGGTCGAGAATAAGAAGTTTGGGTCAAAAGTCGGAATTCATTTTGAGCAAATCGGAACAGCAGCTATTTCAACTACCGAATGGAACCTAATTGTATACTATGATTTAGCTTCTTACTGGTCCGAAACATCAACTCTTATCAATGGGACAACATTACAAACATTGTGTAAGATTATCAGAACCAACTCATCATGTTTCGGTATTATTGAACATTTTCAAAACATGGAGAGTGAGTTACAACTTGATAACCGACTACTACGAGTTAAAAGAGGAGCGTTGGATATTGTTGGTAATCTCGCCCATTCATTATTTGGCGTTCTGGACTCCGAATACGCCGAACAGATGTCAGAAACAATAAAACAAGTCAACGAAAATGAATCGTATTTGCTAAAATTGTTGAAGAATCAAACATCAATTATTGATTCTACAATTAACATCATTCGGCAGAATCAAATAACAACTAAGGCAAGATTTGAACAATTGGAGCAGGAAATTAAAACCTATTCAGACGATATAAACAACATCAACAATGTACTATTACAAGTACAACTAAATCAACTATTTAATTCAGTAGTTCTTGAATTAACCCTAATTGTAAACAAAATAAAAAACATGCAATCATCAATCCTTGATACTCTCATGGATACACATCATAGAAAAATCAGTCCATGGCTTCTCACTCCAGAACAGTTACAGAGTGAAATTAATCAGATCACGCTCCATTCAACACCGTCAATGAATCTTCCAGTAACAGAAAAAACTGAATTGCTGCAACTATTCAAACTTATGAAAGTAAAGGGCAGGTTAACACAACAACACGCTGTTTTTAAAGTAACTACCATTGGTTGAACGTAAAAAATTCAAGATGTTTTACCTGATTCCTGTACCCAATATAATGAACAGTACAATGGTCGCCATTAAGCCATGTACTACGGTTTTGGGCATATCTACATCCCATAAGCAATATATTCCATTTACAAGTTCAGGCGCTTAGCCTGCGACACAATAGAACAAGGCGTGTTCATTTGCTCCAACATTCAATTGCGTTACAATTATGGCTCGGAAGTTTGTACATGTGAAATTAATTTATTCAACAACAAAACGACACCAACTTGTATCCTGGAAAAAACTAATATCAGATGGATACCACTCAGCAAGGGAAATCAATGGATATATGCTACATCACCATGCTCAAGGGCCACAGCTGTCTGCAACAGGGAAATCATTCCTATATCGCTAAAGGGCTCCGGTTTGCTAACGCTTGATCCAGAATGCATGCTCAAACAAGAGTTCGTCAATATGAACGGACGAAAGGTTATGTCAGGCACGGTGAGGTCTTCATACACAAGTCTTGGCAATATTTCAGACTTATTATTACCAAAGAACACTACTATCCCCATAAACCACAATGAATCAAACTCAACAACCTTGGAGAGTGTATATGCCAAAAATATTAAGGACTTAACAACTCTACAAAGGTTGCTAGAACAACATGATATCGCTGAGTTACCTAATAAATTGAATACCCACCAGACGCACAGCTATACAATAGGTAGCCTAGCACTTTTACTAAGCATCATTGCATTAATCATTCTGCTGTCAAAATGCAAATTAAATAAAAGTGCACAAAACTCACATCTAACTACATCAGTTGAATCCACTGAAGTAAACATTGAACTTCAACCATACATCAAGGAACACAAGATGACACCTATACCAATGCCTCGCCAGCAGTCCAAATTCACCCTTGATGTCTAGCAGCTGGAGGCGGGAACCGATCAATTCAATTTACTAACTTATATTTTTTCAAACATTCATTTAAATAACAAACTTTTCCTGATCTCGAATTTAATTTTTTTTTGTTTTTTTTTTACTAATCAAACTAAGATGACCAAAATGACGCTTCAATTTTCTTTGTTGAACAGTCGTTCAACGCGGGGGAGAATGTTTAAACACATGTGAACCCACTTAATAACTATCGGTGTTAATATACACATTACTGAATCCGTTTAATATTTTACTTCTACTTAATTAATGTTGTTTACCTTTATTTTATTGGCTAAAAGGTAGAAAATATCAACAAGAAGATCATATTTCACATTGTAGTGGCAGCCAGCACCTTTGAGTCATTTTAGTCTAATTGGTCGATTTACCGTAAATTTTGTATTAAGCGTATTATATTACAACACACTTATTTTTAATTATTTGTTGACTAATCATTATTGTATTATTAATTTTAGTATAAATACCCCAATAAAACTTTTAATTATCGTCAATAGTAAAAACTCGCTTTTTATTTATTGATGCATCATTACGTTCAAGTAACAAGTGCTTGAATGTAATATACCTACACCTGGAGAAATAGTATAGTTCAAATTTATGTGTTTGAATTGAGTCCTACTATTATCCATACAAACAGTTATCAAATTTATGAAAATTAAACACGTGCAAAAATCACGAGTTTTTACAAATTTCGAGTAGTATGGAGATGAGAAAGCATTAAGTCTTAATTGCTTTTTTTAGTTGGGCAAGCAAAATGTTTTAACTGTTTTTTTTTGCATGCCCATAGTGTAAAAGGGTTGATGGGAATGCAGGGCAGGAGAGTAGTATGAATAAAAAGTTTGTGCGTGCTCATAGTGTTAAAGGGGAGTAATAAAAAGTTTGTGCGTGCTCATAGTGTTAAAGGGGAGTAATAAAAAGTTTGTGCGTGCTTATAGTGTAAAAGGTATTAGTTTCTGTGATTTTTTCATACCCATAGTGTTAAGGGGGAGTAATAAAAAGTTTGTGCGTGCTCATAGTGTAAAAGGGTGGCAGAGAAAAAAAGGTTGACGACCTGAAAATGAACGGCTGAAAATAAGCTAGCCGTCTGAAAATGGAAATTTGAGTTCTCATTATGTAAAATTTGGTTTGACTTAGTTTCTTTATTTTTTGGTTTTTTCTTGACGAAACTTGATCGTTTCTAATAAATATAGCTTAATTACCAGAAATCATATTTTGATTTAGCATTTTTTTGTTTGTTCACTTGATCGTTTCTAATAAATATAGCTTAATTACCAAAAATCATATTTTGATTTAGAATTTTTTTGTTTGTTCTTGACAAAACTTGATCGTTTTCTAATGAATATAGCTTAATTACCAAAAATCCGTTCCTTATATTAAAAAGAAACAATCAATATTGATGGGGTCCAAAACAAAGATTTTCATTATAATTACCCAAAACATTGTATCTTGCAACAATGTCTAGATCAGAAAACAAAAGTCAACAAATATAAGTAAAATTTTATAGTTTAGACTTGATCGAATTTCACAAAACTGTATTGTCTAGAATTATTAATTTTTTTGTTTTTAGCATTTTTGTTTGTTTTTGACAAAACTTGATCGTTTGCATCTAGGGGTTGCTATTCAAAGTACAGATTTCATAATATTTTATTTTAATTTCTTTTTATTTACAAAAGCATTTACTTTATTTTTTAATTAAAAGTATTAAAAATGTACATGTTTATCGTATAAATTTATGAGATTGTTTACATAATCTGTTCTACATCTATAAGACACGCAATGACACGTATCAGGTTCTTCACTGCAGGTATCATCAGACCAAGGGCAATCTTTAAAATGCTCTCCATTTACTGAAGAAACCATCTCAGTATTCTCATATGAATCAAAATATTCAGCACTTTTTAAGAAGAAATATAAATCGTCTAGACTTATGAACTCCTTGTATTCATTAACGAAAGCGGTAATTTGTGCTCGCATTGACATCTTAATCGTCTGAGTGTTTCTTCCTTTCTAAATCCCCAACATTATATATATGTTATGTTATTTATGCTCTTTTCTTACCAGTCAACGCAATTTATTCTGCTATCAATAAAATATCTTAAGAAGTTAGTTTATTTTTTAATTCATCGGCAAATTTAATTCTAAAAAAGTCGTCAAAGAAGCAACCACCATGGACGCTGCATCAAATTCATTATTAAAGAAATTTCCTGAGCTCAACAACAAGCCCATACTCCATACTAAAGATATGGATGATCTTAAATTATACAAAATTTTGAAAGCAATTCGAACGCAAACAAAATATGGAGAAAGTATCCAGATTGAGGGGGAGCACTGTATCATCTTTCTTCCAAAAAGAAAGAACTACTGGATTTATCATCGCGGAATTACTTTATCAAAAAAGAACCTGGGGTAGATAGCAAACCCTTCCGATTAGAGTTGGAGTTATTTCATATAAATGAATATATTATTCCTCAAAATGGTGAATATCCGATTTGGAATTAAATTGTTCAAAAAAAAAAAAAACAAACAAATAAAACCAAAGTTATATACCAAAATTAAAAAAAATAAAGTTTATTTCTTATTTATTGTAAATTTCATATAAAAATTTTATGCATAAGTGACCACAATTATATAAATTATATTTTTGTTGTTGATTATAATTATATTCTATATTGCCCCCCAAGTGTTTTATTACTACAAGTGGTGGCTGCAAATTTCCAAAACTATCGAAATATTCTGTGTAATGTTTATTTTTATAGTACGCTACCCAATGTGTTCCAGGACCACTTGATGAATCCAAATTTATAATTCCACATTCTTTTTGTCTAGGACGATTGGGGAGCGAGTCTCTCATAAATACACCTCTAATGTGGGGAATAAAAATACAAAACTTATTCAAATCGATGTCAGTAAGTGGTCTTTTGGGCAGCATCTTTATTAGTTTTTTGACATCTTATCGAACACAAGACCATACCCCTTCTTATATGGCTTAAGATAAAGTCCTTTTCCCATTGCTATAGCCTCCGTACTCCTATTGTGTCTAGTAGCCTCTTCGAGTTGTTTTTTAGCGTCTTTTGCGGCATTAATAGCTTTAACAATAGCTGCTCCACCGGATGATAGACCACCTAAGGCTTCTAAAGCAGTCAGTATTGGGACTAATGGTAGAAACCCTCCTATTTTTGGTACAGTGATAATGCGAGGTATAACAACTTCGGATTTTTTCACTTTCAGCGATTTGTTCAATACTTTACGAGCAATACGAACTGCATCATTTATATCTTTAGGTCTCTCTTTCTTTAAAGTTGCACCTTTTTACCATTATTTTTTGCCTTTAGGCCCATCCCTAATTTGACTTTAGCCTTCATTGCGTTAGTTATTAAATATGCGTTTGCTTTTTCTCCGATACTGCTATCTTTGGATAAAACGCGTTCCCAAGCACGATTTTCTAAGACTTTATCTGCTTGATGTCGCTTCTCGATTTCCTTATTTTGAGAATAAGCTATATCGTGTTCTCTACAAGCAGCATCCAACGGATTAACCCCCTTATCTCCTCTCTTTAAACGTTTTTTTAGCTTAGTACCTGGTCCACAAAATTCGTAGCCTGGTAAATGAAGTTCAAATGGTAGAGAATTTATAACTCTATCTACTAGTCCGCTTCCAGTGATAGAATCCATATGATTGATAGTTCTATTATATTGTAATGCCTACTTATATATTCTGGAAACTGATAAAAAGGAACATTTATAATATCGTCCTTAGTTATAAAAATGCGCTTGTTGCAAATTTTGTAGCATTTTCAAAATATTGACTTTTTGGTTCTGTACTGGTCAATGCTTGGAAAGCTTGAAGGGCCACGCTCGCCGGTTTTGGGGGAGGATTCTTGACCATACTAAAACCTTCTGCCACAACATAAAAAGAAAAGAAAATATCATCTTTCCAAGACTTTTCTGCAAAACTTTTCTCTACTAAAACAGGGCTATTGAATATATTAAAGTAATCATAAAAAGAAAAAAAAAAAACTTCAAACTAGTGATAGTTGTTCTCATCACTCTTGAACACTCTGATTAAAAATTCCCACCCGTGTCCTATCACACAATATTTCAGTGTTCGAAATAAAAATGTAGTTAAATATTTCCCCTTACGAAAGACTAAAACGTCCTTCTTAAATTATCCGCATTCTCAGCTTACCAATCAACATTCCCAAATAAATTGGCTTACTCACAGCTATTCATTTTAATTTAAAACCTATTTTATTCAATATTCCATTTTCATACTTAGATTTAATTAAAACTATTATCCTATTGCTTAAACAATCCTTTTCCATATAGTCTGATAGTTATTCATATTCAGATAATTAAAATCTAATTGATTTATAAACGATTTTACCAATTATGTTAGTAAATATCAAAACTTTAAATTTAATGTCTAAACGAATGCATGTCAATTTGATAATTTGTATATTATAACTTACGATTTGAAATCCTCAGTAGAGGATAATGTACTTTTCCTTTAAATTTACCCTTTTCACTGATACCTTTTCCTCAGGACAGATTACGATGAAATTAAAATTAAATTTTGTTATCATCAAATTAAGTTTATTTATTCATGCACTTAAACTTTGGTTAACTTAAGGTTAAATTCAATTTATGAAACCGACTTTAAAGTGCATGTATAAATAAAAGCTTTAACATGGTAATTTATCAACTCTAACAGTTTGCTTTTACGTTAATATAAAAAAAATCTTCTTATGTTAGTTTGTATATACTAATGTTATATCTAGCATTAAATTTAAATTAAATATTTCTTTAACTCTGTTAAGTTAGTAATATTATTATTATACTTAGCAGTAGAACTCATTTAATAAATTGATGACGACACAAGTCTGCTTTCTCACAACGGTTTTCTACTTCGGTTTTATCACGTATTTTTCTTTCATAACAAGGGACAAGTACGGTGGAAGACAATCCCGTAGGCTTTTATTGAAAATTCGGTAATTTATTATATTGCCGATATTTTAGTTTCCAATTAGTAGGGCACATCTTAAGGATCATTACGTAGTAAGGCCAATGATAGTAGTTATGATAGTGGCAATCAAATAGCAGTCATATGTTGTAGAATTATTTTTACTTTGGATTTATACTAATAGAAATTGTGAATGAATGATGAATTTGGGATTTCGAAGAGCCAATTTTATAGAACAATTTATGTACAATTTAGAAGCTGGTGGTTGTAATTTTTCCATTCCACAGAAGCATAATAATTTATTATTAATAAATTGATGGCCTATGTTGAGTATACAATGACGTAGTTGTTAAACCAATTTTAATATTGCTATTAAGCTGTCTCAGTTTACAAATCCTCATAATTACAACATGATGACGTAGTGAAAGATCTCTTTTTTTTATATATATATTCTCACTTTACACAAAACACGTTTTGGGAGATTTTATTCCAAAATTAAAAGCCTATAAGGTAATTATTGTTAAAAAAAACTAAATCGTTAAAGAAATTAGAAATTCTTACCAATATAAATTGGGTTTTCTGTTGAGATTCCAATGAAAACGTGACGGCACTAGTGGCCAATTTGCATTTTGGAAGACCCAAAAAAATTACCTTCGCCAATGCGTAATTCCACAATAATCTCTTAAAATTTATTACGGAAATTCGTATTTTTTTTTTTTTTTTTTTTTTTTTTTTAATATATTAAAACGTCACGATTACAGATTTTCACGATTTTTTGATATTAATTTTAATGTGAGTATAATAAAATTTTTACTTGTAACATTTACGATTGAAACCGATTTTAAATTTTAATTATTCTCAAGAAGCTGAGAACTGTTTAACTTTACCCAAGTAACTCCATGATGAAAAAGACCAGAACGGAAGATACAACATAAATCGAAAACTTGTTCGGCTACAGTAAGGCAAATCGTGTAACAATCGATAGTTAGATGTATTATCGATGATTGATACATATGATTCAATTGTGCGTTGCCATTAATAATATTTACGCTATTCACACTATAGTAGTCTCTCAGCCTATTCACACTATAGTAGTCTATCAGTCTATTCACACTATAGTAGTCTATCACGTTAAAATAATTAAACATTTATCTTCCGAGATTTATAATTTATGATACGCTCCAGTTTCGAGCATAATTGCAGCATACTTATAAGCAAATATAGCATGCGATATATTTTAATTAAAGGGTTCTGTATTTCTTGAGAGAAGAATTTCATATGTAACAAAATAAATATCGTTATACAAAAATGTTAACACAGTTATTTAAAAAAAACAATAAAAAATTTATTAAAACTTACAAAATCTGTAACACGCTTGATCAAACAACATAATAATATTAATGTAAGGAACGTAGATTTCTCATCGAATACACCCAAAAAAAGAAGACACAATGTTTTATTACCCAATTCTATTAGATCTCTAATAGCGGGGCCATCCAACTGTGGAAAGACTAATGTGATGATTAGCCTGATTGAAAGTCCGAACGGTCTTAAATTTGAAAATATATATTTGTATGTATTCTAAATCACTATATCAACCTAAATATGAATACTTGAAGAAACTTATGTCGCCAATAAAAGGAATGGGATATTTCACATTTTCTGATAACGACAGTGTTATACCGCCAGATGACGCAAAAATAATTCAATTTTTATATTTGATGATGTTGCATGTGAGAATCAGAATAATATACGCGCATATTTCTGTATGGGTCGTCTAGGAAATACTGATTCATTTTATTTATGTCAAACTTATACCAGAATTCCTAAACATTTGATACGAGATAATGCCAATATGATTATAATGTTTACGCAGGATACAATGAATATGAAGCATGTGTATAGTGATCATGTTGGAACGGATATGACCTTTGAGCAGTTTTGCGAAATATGTCGAGAATGTTGGAAAGATAAATATGGATTTTTAACAATAAGTAAAGATGATGACTTAAATGCTGGTCGATATAGAAAGTCATTTAATATTTTTATCGAAATATAAGGAGGTTGAAGTACTAAGATGTCATTAGTAAAGTCTGCGCTCTTGAATCAAAAGGATTATCAATTAAACAAATTGATTAAACCTAATATTATCAAACTCTTGATACGCTGCTTGTCAGTTCCTCCTCTGTTCTTGAACTGTTCGTTGTATTTTCCTAGTCTGTTTTGTGGTCTGTTCCTGGTTTTTGTAATTAATATGACTGAAGTGTTGGAGGAACTGGTAAAGACAAGAAATGCTTTGAAGAGGAAATTTCGAAGCATTAAAGTGGGTGAAACTAACACACATGATAGATTGGAAGATAGATTTAAGCCCATAACCAAACCATTAAATGAACTTATAAACATATATTATTATATTATTATATTATTATATTATTATATTATTATATTATTATATTATTATAGTTATTATCTTATATTATTATATTATTATATTATATTATTATATTATTATATTATTATATTATTATATTATTATATTATTATATTATTAATTATTATATTATTATATTATTATATTATTATATTATTATATTATT
>CM037852.1:53256597-53425271 GCA_021234595.1 Delia radicum
AATATATAAATATATATAATATATAACAGATAACTTGTTCCCATATTCCTTAAATGTTTGATAACATAAAAGGCATGGGATGTTGCCAAAGCATTTTTTAACATACAATATTTTTGAGTGTCATTACTAATTTATTTTATGTAAAATTGAAAAAAATATCAAGGCATCCGCTGATCATGTTCATTCGTCGCTGTCTCACCGACGACTGAATGCTAGAGAAAAAGAATGCGTGGGTATTGGTATTTAACAATTGTTGAACTAAACGCCCTACACTGGCTCAAATCTACAGGCACTCGATAGACAAACATAAAGTAAAATGTAAACAATAAGAACAAAGGTTTTAAACAGTAAACAACGTAATTGTATTTTGTGTTATTTATTATTCAAAAGTAATAATTTAAAAAATTTTTTTAAAAATTATATTTTTAAAAATTGTTTTGTGAAAATTAATTTATTAATGTTAATTGTATTTTTTATATTTTTAATAGATTTCTTGAAAATGACCTACGACGTAGGTCGAAATATTGAAGAGGAGAATAAATAAATAATAAAAATTTAAACACTCGTTTTTAATTTTATTAAATGACCTTAAGTCCAAATTAATAAAATTAATTATTTTAAATATTTATTAATATAATATTTTAAATATTTATTAATAATATAAATTTATTGAATTGAATTCTTGCTTGGATGAAGAATCAAACTCTGGTACACCAACAACTTAAAAGAAAAGACGTTTGACAAAACAATATTACAGTCGTAAAGTGTTTGAATTTTTTGTTTTCAATTTTCTAGTAAGAAACTTTTTTTTTAATTTTCAAATAATTTGTAAATACGAGTATTTCTTTTTTAGAATCCTAAGGCTGAAGCGATCACTATGTCGCTTGTAAAATACATAGCAATAGATATGTTACCGTTATCACACGCAGAAGGTCCAGGATTTATACAATTTGTTAAAGCTCTCAGTCCTGAATATGTGATCCCGAGCAAAACGGTAATAAAAAGTCGTACGAATCAGTGCGTAACAATATACTAGCAACTTTTCGTCATATTCCTGATGTGTCAATTATAACGGACGCTTGGACATCTCGTTCTTAGATTTCATTCATTACAATTATAGTACATGCCATAGATGAGTTATGGAATTTACGTTCTGTTACTTTGGACACATTGGAAATGACTGAAAGTCACTCGGCAGGAAATATTTACCATCATTTATGCAATGCTTTATCAGAAAGGAGTTTGGCAGAAAAAACAAGTGCTTTCTTTGATTATATACTGTGTATCGCGATGGAATTCCGCTTACACTATGATTGAACGGCTATTGGAACAAAAACAAGCAGTTGAAAGTGTGTTACTGAATCCTGAGTTTTCAACTACAGCAATGAGTAAAAAATTGTTTTTAAGCAATTCTGAATGGAATTATTTAAGAAATTTGGTCCGAATATTGAAACCATTTGAAGTAGCAACGAAAAAAATGTCTAGTCAATCTGAATCAACTAGTGCAATAGTACGGCCACTTATTCATTCAATAATAGATAAGTTCTTGACGCTTGATAATTCAGACGACCCTCCGAAAATTCAATCACTTAAAGAAGTATTTCGCGAAGAACTAGAAGCTCGGTTTTTGGGAGAAGATTGTGATTCAGTGCCTGCATTAGCCTGTTTTGTAGATCCTAGGTATAGTTACACGATACATCTGTATGCTAATAACGAAATTATTCTACAAAGTCTGATTATCAAATTCATTTATGTTTTAATAAACTGCAGATACGAAAATATGGCTGATGAAACTCAAGAATTTCGAGAGTCGGTCCAAGGAAAAATATTAGAAATTATGGTCAAAGAAAATATTGAAGTGACACAAGCAGCTGCCACCAAATACAAGAGAGAGGAAGATTTGGATTACCTATTTAATTGTGAAGCCTTATCTCAAAGTTCTGAGAGAATGGCAAGCTTTGAAAATGATAATCCAAATTATTTAGATGATGTAAACGAAAGAGAAATCAAGAGTTTCAAAATGGAGCCAAATATTCCGTTTGGTGACAACCCTTTGCATTGGTGGCACTCAAAACGACATAAGTTTCCTCAACTGGCTAGTCTGGCTAGAAGATACTTAGGTGTCCCAGCATCAAGTACACCCTCTGAAAATTCTTTTTTCACAGCTGGAAATATTATTAGCTCAAAACGCAACTGTTTACTACCCGAAAATGCAAATTAATTAATTTTTCTCTATCAAAATAGAAGTATTACCGAAAACAAATTCAAAAATTAATTTAAGAGCCATTTTCATAAATAAAATATTGTTTAGTGTAACAATAACTTCTATTTTTTTTTGTTTCATTTTATTTCAAAAAAAATTCATTACATTATGGTGCCTCAGTGCCTTATAGGCATTGTAGAGGCGAGTTGGCAAAAACAAATAAATACATAAGTACTTGAATTTTATACTAACAAAAGTAAAATTTTATATAACATTAAAATTAGTATATTTGTACACCTGAGATTAACAAAATTACATCAGAAGCTCTTCCACATGTTGTAATTAATAATCCCTTAAGTCTTTTTTAAATACTGAAATTCTATTTATAGATTTTAAAACTGTTGTCAAATTGTTGAATTCACGACTACCCACATACTCCATGCGTTGCTTTGTTGCTTCCAGTCGACACTAAGCTACAGCCAAATTATCATTATTTCTCGTATTATAAACGTTTTGAATTTGTAAGAAATCTATAGTATGGTGCCCAATTTTGTGAATATACTTAAAAACATATATTAAAACTTGCATTTTATAAATCCCAGAAATCGGTAATAAAGCTTTTTCCCTATATAGCTGTACAGTTGAATGAGTGATAGGAAGGTTATACACCACTTTTAGAGCTTTATTTTGCATTCGTTGTAGCGCTTTTAACTCGGTACTCCTTTTGAATCCATACAAAATA
This sequence comes from Delia radicum, assembly GCA_021234595.1. Classification (NCBI taxonomy): domain Eukaryota; kingdom Metazoa; phylum Arthropoda; class Insecta; order Diptera; family Anthomyiidae; genus Delia; species Delia radicum. Next base: position 53,259,543 of record CM037852.1, read on the forward strand.
GCTAAGTAGTTGAAATGGCTTTGAATTAATGCTGTATACATCAATAACTTTGTATTTTCATCAAATTTGTTTTTGAACTTATATAACATACCAACAGCTTGGGCAGTTTTTGACTTCAATTGCTGAATGTGTAGCTTCCAGGTAAGATTACTCTGTACATGTATTCCCAAATATTTTATAGAATTGGTTTCAAATATTTCCTTGCCATCAACATATACACTAAATCCATTAAGTTGACCATGAGGCTTGAATCTAAATAATTGGGTTTTATTTTGCATTTAAGAAGAGAATTTGTTTATTCTAGTAAATTCAGATATTAATGCAGCATCACGTTCAATATATTCTTTAGCAACAGTTTCATGCTTATACGGGTAAATTAGACAAATGTCATCAGCATACATAAATAGTTTTCCAAAAAGATCAAGATTTTTAATGTCATTTAAGTATATCGTAAACAATAAGGGCCCCAACACACTACCTTGAGGCACACCGGATTCCACTATTCCAAAAGAGCTTTTATGACCATTAATCTGAACAAATTGCTTACGATTAGTTAAGTAACTTTTCAATAGGCTTAATTCTCTTCCACAAATACCATAATATTGTAATTTCAGGAACAAAATATCGTGATCTATGATATCAAATGCTTTTGTAAAGTCAAAAAATAAATTACTCTTAAATGAATTACTCTATTGTCGTTATTTTTGTCATAAAAAAAGATCCTTAATATTATTTTTTAAACTTGTTTGTCAATAAGAAATCAGTGAATATTAGCTGAAAAAAAAATTAAGCGGTTAGCCGTTGGCTAATTAGCTGAGCTAATTAAGTTAACTTAGCCGTTGGCTAATTAGCTGAGCTAATTAAGTTAACCGGTTAAATTAGCTAAGCTTATCGGTTAGCTAGCTAATTAACTTAGCTATCTTTTTAAGTTTAACCGGTTAAATTGTACAGCCCTAGTTTTTATTATCAACTATTAACTCCATAAAAGACCACCGCGAATGTTAAACTTTCGAAGATGGTGTATTAAAAATAAAAAGGCTATTTTTCTATATAAATTTGTTTATGCAAAGCAAAATGAAAAAAATTGACTTCAGATTTGACAACGATTAGGGAATAGTTAGATAGAGAATATAAGAACCTAAACGTTGAGATACATTTCATTTATATCCCACAACTTTTAAATTTTTTAAAACAGAAACTTCAAATAAGTACTGGTTTTGACTTTTAAAAATCGGGTACGAGGAATCGATCTATAATTTAGTCAGCTATTTTTCAAATTTGTTTAAAACGGTTAGCTCTAGGCAAATTTTCTCAAAAAATGTCCAATTTTCACTGTGACTAAATTGTGTGTCCCTTCGAGTGCACCGTAATGACACTTTATTCTATAAAAATTAAAATATTTTGCATTCACATGTTTAATTTGTTTCTTTGTAGGCTTCGGGGCTTGTGTGATAATGTAGAAACTGCTCCGGAAACCTTCCATGATTTAGAAGTTTGTATGAGTATGAGACAACCAAACCAACAAGTACCATTAAATGTCCGCGTTCGCCGTGCTCTTGATAGAGATATGCCATTTCAACTGCGCTATATTGGACAACCTGAATTAGATCGGACAAGACCGACTCTAGTGCGGTCGAGCATTGATGTTGGATGTACATCAACAGTTCTTGAATTCTTGACTGAACTGGGATGTAGGCTAGATTTCGAATATGTTAGCCAAGGATATTTATTTCGCAAAGGGCGAATGAAAATAACAGTTTCTAAAATTTTCAAAATTATACCAGGCAAACAGCATGACAGTGAACCAGTTTGTCATAGTTATCTTGTAGAGTTATCAGTTTTGGCTCCAAATGGCCAAGACGCGATTGGCGATGAAATGAGAATTTTTGCCGAGCAGTTAAAACCTCTAGTACAACTTGAAAAAATCGACTACAAAAGGCTGGGAACTATTCCGTAAAAATTAACCAATATAAAAAAGTTTACATATATCTGAAAAGCTCATTTTATCTCAAATAACAGGAAACACTCCATAAGGCAATACAAGAACTTTCTTTACTGGAAGAATGTTTTAAGTTACTGCAATATTCAATAATCCATATTTTCGTATAGTAAAAAAAAAAAGACTTTAATTCGTTAATTCTGTTTTTTGTTGTCACCGAGTTACAAAATTTTAAAGCCATTTGATAGTTATATATCAAAACTAAGGTAGCCAAAAAATTAGCTTAAAATATTGTTAATTGTGGGCGTGGCATGCCCAAATCTCCAGAAAAAGTAGATTTTTTAAAAATATAATACCGAAATGAATCCCAATTTCTCGAAAACTATTATCGATAATGAGATGTGCTATTTTTTTTCTAGGTTTGTATTATTGTAATCTTTAAATAAGTGTATGTCTTTAAAGCAAAAAATATGTGAAAGAGGAAGATGAATCGTAGCATTTGGCGAGATGTTTGGCTACTTTTGGTGTTTCTGCAGTTGTTGGTTATCTGCAGTTGTTGATTTGCTGCTGTTGTTGTGGGAAGTTGGTTCCTGTTTAAATGGAAGTTTCAGACTTGTAGACACGGGAAAAATATGTAATATTCTTTGGAAACGCCAGTTTGTTCTGTTACTAGTGTCTAGAAACGCTTGAACTTCCTTGATAGGAACCAACTTCCCACAACAACAGCAAATCAGCAACTGCAGAAAACCAACAACAGCGGAACCACCACAAGTCGCCAAACGCTACGACTGTTCCTCCTTTTCATATTCATTGGTCAAAGATCTAGCGTTTATAACTGTTGGCTAAGATATATTTGTTAAATGCCTGTAGTTTTGTCAAATTTGAAGGACACATTTTAGGGACACTTAACAAATTTCTATTAAAAAAACACCAACATCGTGGTAAAAAATTACCAATATTATTTGTTGATTATTGTACAACAGCAACTCTTCATTTCGTGTAACAATTTATACTTTGTTGTAATTTAAAACAACAACAACAAAAAGTTGTTTAAATCTAAAAAATAATACGGACAGTACACCAATTGTACAAAAGTTCAAATAATCCAAGCATTTTTTTGCTGGAAATATAGTAATAGTCATTCTATTTTATAGATAGACCTATTTTTCTTTCATAATTCCACCAAGTTTGGAGCCAGAATTCGTTCAAGTCTGGGATATGAAAAATTGCGTAATTTTTGTAATTTTTAGTAGTTTGTTATTCCAAACAACTGTGTTGAGCTGTTTTTCAATTCTAAGACTAATTAAAGAAGAATTGACCATTTTTGAATCCTTAGAAAGCTGACGTAATTACAGAAATCGTAAATTATGTGGGAATTTCGAAGGGCATCCCAAGTTTATTTTGATTATTAGGGACTTAAAAGCAATATCGGGATTTTTAGTGGATTGCACTTCATGAGAGGGCATGTTTTACTAAATGTCATTAATAGTTTTATTCAACGATTATTAATTTTTAATTGCAATAAAATGATTATTAGGAGTACGTTTTTACAATTTTCCCAAATCGAGGTCTCTGAAAAATAAATGACACAATTAAAGTGGAAATCACTTATGATTGTTGTTTTTATTATCACAAAAGTTTGAAATTTAAAATAATCATTGCATTTAAATCCTACTTCATCAGTATTTTTTTGAGTTTCACACTATTTTAAGAGTTCAGTACAAATAAGAATATGCGAATATGTAATTTCGGAGTCTGGCAATCAAAAACTATAAATGATAGAATAAAAACATTGATGGCGTCAGTTAAGTAAACATGATCACTTTTAAGTGCAATCCACTAAAAATCCCGATATTGCTTGGAAATCTCTAGTAATCAAAATAAATTTGGGATGCCCACATAATTTATGATTTTTGTAGGTACGTCAGCTTTCTAAGGATTTAAAACTGGTCAAGTCTTCTTTAATTTATTTAAGAATTGAAAAACAGATCAAAAAATTGTTTGGAATAACAAACTACTAAAAATTCCATATATTGCGAAATTTTTGCTATTTCTCATATCCCAGACTATAGGCCTGGGTTCTATATTCCACTACGAAGTGAAAGTGGAATAATTTTTAATTCCCCTGTGTTCTGAAAAACGAGTGTCGTTTTTTCACTACGATTTCATTTTCGTTTTGTTTTTAGCAACAACATAAAATAATGCGGAAAAAACCAAATTATCATTTTAAAGTGAATGATTTTTTTTTAATGTGGGCAATCTAGTTCAATTCGATTGATCTGAATGAACTAGGTCGCTCTTCTAGTTAAATCGACCTTTGACAATTTCGTTCAATGGGTCGTTAAATCGTTTTTTTGATAATTTTTAAGCGAATTATTCGCATTAGATACCTCTTTTTAAAATTAAAAAAATTGAGGTGGCAACATTGAAAAAAAAAAAAATGTACCGTATGTTTTTGTAAGACGTGTCACTCAAAAAATTCGTGTAAATGAGTGAAGAAATTCATTTTGGGGTTCTGTATCGCAAATGTCACTTTGAATTGAGTGAAAACGTTAGAGTTGTCGTTGTCGTCTCAACACAATTTAGTATTAAAAAATAAATACTTTTTAATAAAAAATTGTAATAAAATAAGAATAATGATTTTTATTTTCATTTATTTTTATTTGTAAATGTTTTTGTTTTTTTTTTTAATACAAATTATATTTTTATCACCACATTGTTTTCTAAACAAAATAAAATGAGTTATTTGTATATGAAATGAGTTATTTGTATATGAAAAAAGCTAACAAAAACCGAAAAACAATATCATGGCAATCTCTACTGTTTGACATAACATAAAGCTTTACGTACTCAAACGTACGTCAGAAGAACGAATTATAAAAACTCATTTCCTTACGTATTCGTTCTGGTGCTACACGTTCGTCTAAACGACAAACAAATACCAAAAAAGAACGAAAAGAGCTGAAGATTGCGAACTAGCTTACTAGTTCAAAGTAAAGACTAGTTCAATTGAACTAGGTCGTTCAAGAACTACACAACTCTAATTTTGTTTAACAAAAATAAAAATTAAACAAAAAATACTTATTTTTAAAATAATATAAAATGAGTGGGGTAATTGTGATTTCCTGGTATTTAATTGAAAAAGAAAAGCAAAGAACGGAAAATTTAAATAGAAAAAGCATTCGTGACTGTTCAAATCCTTTGGAACTACCAGAAAAGTCGTAAGAAAATAATTGAAACTGAGTCTCAAGTGTTTAAAATTAATAAAAAAAAAATAGTTTTATTGCATATTTTAGATTAAATAAGGATGCATTTATGATGGTTTTAGAAGAAGTATCACCAATGGCTAAAAAGACCAGCATTCCGATTATTTTGCAATTGGCCACAGCACTACGCTATTTCGGACAAGGAAGTTAACAACAAATGATCGCAAAAGACTTCAATCTAGCTGTGGGAAGAAGTTCAACGCCAAAAATTTAAACAAATATGTGTAATGTTTTGGAAACTGGCATATGTCCAAAATGGATTAGATTTGATTCGCGAGGAAATTGAGAAATCAAAAAAGTACTTTTATGATACATTTTAATTGCCGGGAGTAATCGGTTGTGTTAATGGGACCCACATTAAAATGAAATCACCACATCAGAATAGCCATTTATATTACAACAGAAAGGGATATTTCAGTTTGAATGCAATGATTGTATGAAGTTTCTACATTACTTAAAAAATTCTTATTTAATTTTTCTTGTTGCAGATTTGCGATTTTTCAATGAATATTATTGCAGTTAACGCCTGTCGGCCCGGGTCCTGTCATGATACCTTTATATGGAAGCTAAGCGACGAAAGACAGCATCTATTGGCAAATTATAAAAATGGCGATAAAAGATCATGGCTATTAGGGGATGGAGGTTATTCTCTGGAACCTTTTTTACTAACCCCTTACAGAAGTCCTGAAGCAATACCTTTAAACATAAATTTAACAAATGTCATATATCTGGTAGAAATATTGTGGAGCGAGTTATTGGTGTTTTAAAACTCCGATTTAGGTGTTGGACACAATGTCATATGACCCAAAAAAAAGCCATACAAATCATAAATATTTGCTGTGCGTTACATAATATATGCAGATACTATAATGTAGATGAACAAGGATTTGGTGCAATTCCAAATGAATACATGGTGGATGAAAATGCACAAGTAAAGTAAAGTTTTTCGTCCTTGCCTCTCTGTTCTTGGACCTTTGATAAATGTTCCAAACTTTTCCGCATTTTGTACAAATTTTTGGAAATTTCTTTTTGCTCCTTTAAACTTATTTTTTGGGTATTACACAAATTCTCTAAAATTTTACACATTTTTTCGTTTGTTGTTATTTGTTCATCCATAAAATTCTGTAAAGCTTGTTGTATTGGTTCTGTTCTTTTTTTTTGCGGCGGCTCTTCATTTTCTATATTTTCAGTACCTTCGCCATTTTCATTTAAATCTTGTAAAATTACCTTTACTACATCGCCGGGACTGGTACCATTTAGGTTTGACAATTCAGTAAATGAATTTGTGGTTGTTGGTCCTTTGCTAGTAGTCCCGAATGATTTAGCTGCTGGGACACCTTCGACTGCAGTATAAAGGCCACAAAGTTTGGCAACTGAATCTTCTTTGGATGATATGTGTTGAATATTGTTGGGTCCTCCACCTGTTGCCGTTATCTCTGCTCTATTTTCGGCCAATTTTTTACGAATGGTAGCCTTCCAATCAGCCCAAGCCTTTTTCCAACCAGTTGCATCTTTTTCTGGAGGTCCTAAGCTGTTTAATGTACTTGATATGTCCTTCCACAACTGGTCGGCAACTGTTTTGTCGCCCCTGTAAAAACCTTTGGCCAAACCAGAATTTTTTTCCATGAATGTTAAAAATGCGGCCTCTTGTTCCGGATTCTTGTGTTTTCCCCTAAAAAATACAAATAGTTTTCAGTTAAATAAACGTATATTAAAAACATATCACATTTACTTACATTGTTTGTTTCTTTTTTACTTTTAAGATCAAAAATAATTTTATTTTCTAAAAAGTTTGGTTTTTCACGCAGTTAACTATTAACGTTTTCCAAATTACTTTTTTTTGTAGTAAAATTGTTTTCTAGAACACATCAAATCACTTTAATTCCACTCGAAACAAAATGAAAATGAAATTTTTCTTTTCAAATCACTTATGTGGAATTGGGAACACAAATTGAGCGGAAGTTTCAATTTTACTTCATTTTCGGAATGTAGAACTCATGCGATAAACTTGGTGCAATTATGATACAAAAATTGGCCTATCTATTAAATACATATTTCCAGCAAAAAAATTACAACATTATTTGAACTTTCGCACAATTGGCGTATTGTCCTATTATTTTTCACATTCGAATAAGGGAATTTAAAAACTTTTTGTTGCTTTTATTTTAAATTACAACAACAAAGTTTACACGAAATAAAGAGTTGTTGTACAATAATCATAAAATTATATTGGTAATTTTTTACCAATATTTATGTTTTTTTATAGAAATTTGTTACATCAAAGTATCCTTATTAGATTTAGATTTATTTTGTTTCATTATTAGAACATTAAGAATAAAATTCTTTTATAGTTCAATTGGTATAACATAATAGAGTCATAATTATAATAATGGTAACGACATTAAAAAACATTTAGACACTTGAAAAGTCAATATGTAGTGTATATTAATATAATAGATAAAAATAGGATAAAAATTTAAGATAAAAATTTGAATAAATATTAAAGACAATTTTTAATAATGTTGGCTAGCTAGTTAAAGCAACATGTAAATTTGAAAAGAACAAAAAAAAAAAAAAAAAATGGAGAAAAAGAATTGTGATTTTATTATTAAATTTTTTTTTTTTTTTTCTTCTTTTTTTTTATTATTTATTTTTTTTTTTTCTTATTATTTTTTTTTTATTATTTATTTAACAAAATGTTAATGAGAAAAATAAATATTGAGAGTTGAAGCTAATTGTTTAGAGTAAAATATTCAAAAAGGGTTTTTTTAAAACAGTTTTTTCTCTGTATAAGTTTTAACCTTACTGGTAAGGTTCTCCACAAACTAATGGAGTTAACGAAAAAGAACCTGCTTGTGTTTAAATGCGTACAGTTCGGCAAATTCAATGTTACACATCTGGCTGATCTACCAAAGTTAAGTTTTTCATAAAGATAAAGAGGGGTTTTGTCGCATAATAATCTGTGTAAGAATATCAGGTTTCGCATGCGTAAATAATCAACCAGGTCACAGCCGAGAACCATTTTTCTCCATGTCGATATACTACAGTATAGACCTAAACCGTATACATATCTCGTCGCATTATTAAAGCATACCTGTAACTTATGGAGTGAATGTGAGTCCAGTTTACTGCACACAAAAAAAAAATGTAGGTAATATTGTGATTTTGCCTATTTTTATAGGCAACATAGAACTTCCTATATTTTAAGGCAATAGTACCAAAAAAATAGGTATTTTCAATGTTCGAAAAAAGCTGGATTTTTTTTTTTTAAATACCCTTTTAAAAAGGTGTTTTACCCTTTTGTAAAGCTAAAATGCCTTTTTATATATTATTTAATATAGGTAAAATTACCTTTTTGTTTAAGCTAAATTACAAATATTTTAAGGCACTTTACTAGTGGAATTTGCTTATTAAATTTAATTAAAAAAACAGTTATATTATGTTTTATTATTTTTATTATTTAAAATATTTAGTTTTGAATAAAATTAATTAAAGCTATGTTTTAAATAATATATACAATTTAGTGTTCCTTCATATCTTAAGTACTTTTTGTGCAAATTCATATATACATAGGCCACATTTGGAGATGTAGTTTTTGTAAATAAAACAATCCATACCTTGCTTTTACTTTAAATTGTTCTTTTTAAGATGGTCCTTAGTAGTGTTTTTTTGTAGCTGAAATTAAGAAAAATAAATAATTAAATTCTCATTAAATTTAAAAATGGTATCTTGTGGCAGTGTTGTGTTGGCTTCAGAAGTCTCAAAAAAAGTGAGGTTATGCTTCGTGATGTGTAGGAGTTTTGAGTTTTCAGCCTCCCGGTGAGTTGGTGGTGTTCTGTTGAAGTGTTTGAGTGTTTAAAATGTGTAAGAATTTTTAAATATTATAAATATTGTATGTCGAGCGTTATTTGTGGCCGTTTGATTTGTGTCCATAGATTGCTATGGACACAAATCAAATGGCCACAAATAACATTTGCAGACGTTAAGTATTTTTTCAAATAAATATATACCTTTTTTTCTTTCAATAATACCCCTTTTATGCTTTATTACATTAGGTTATATTGGAGCTGCAATTAAAAAAACAAAATAATTTATAAATTTTTTCAGAAAATTTTATTTTCATCTGATACATTCCTTTTTAACAATAAATATTTTTAAAATGGCATTTTCGAATTGAAAAAAAACTAAAATTATTTTCGAAGAGTTGCCTATTTTTGGTAGTAAAAATAACCATCCCAATAGGTAAAAAAGTTGTCTATTGGCATAGACAATAAAACCTTTTTCTTTTATTTCATACAAAAATGGGCTGCCTATGCCAGCAAAGGCAATATACACTGCAGTTTTTTTTTGTGTGTGTATACTTCAGCCGAATATGTGATCAAAGGAACTATTAACTGAACAACAAGCTTTCGTTTTAACTCTGTGGGTGTGAAATTAGAGGACATTCGCAGATTGCGAAGCCTAAGGAATACATTGCGTACAACATTATTCACATGATCCGTACAAGACAAGGAGGAGTTAATGTGAAATCCCAAATACTTGACCCTATTTACATATTTAATGGCGGTGCCATTAAGGTATAGTGTTGGAAGGTCACTATGGCTGAGTTGGTTTCTACTAATCGGTAGAACCACAGATTTGGCAGGATTTAGCACTAAGTTATTAGTTCTAGCCCACATTAAAATAGAATTTAGGTCATCATTTAGTCTATAACATGTATCCTCCGCCATTCCAATACGATTTGACATATATAGTTGTATGTCATCAGCATAGGCATGCACGCGAGCATGATTAACTACACTAAAGACATCATTAACAAAAATACTGAATAACAGGGGACCAAGAACAGATCCCTGAGGGACACCTGAAGAAATTCCTCTAAGGCCCGACTCTTTATCACCAACGATAACTTTCTGAACACGTCCATACAGGTAATTCAACATAAGAATCAGAGCACTATTCGCAAAACCAAAATAATATTTTAATTTTTTACAATGAATGCTATGATCAACTAGATCAAAAGCCTTAGAAAAATTTAAAAAGCACATGAATGATATATTTCCACAGTCATAATCCGGTCTTAAATCATCAAGTACTTTCAATGCAGCAGTTGTACAACTATGGGCAGCACGATATCCGGACTGCAGAGGAGATAAAAGTGTATTCGAATTCATGTACTCCGTAATTTGTGCTGACATCAGTGACTCAATAAGTTTAGCGAGAACAGGAAGTATGCTTATTGGCCTGTAATCATTTGGACAAGAAGCAGATGGAATTTTTGCAACAGGGGTAACCCGACCAATTTTCCACAGCCTAGGAAAGCTAGATGTTGTAATAATATGATTAAATATATGTGTAAGAGAACTTAGAACATAAGGCAGCACAATTTTTAAAAATCGTAAAGATACACCATCTTCGCTAATGGCGTTAGACCGAACTTTCATAACCATTTTACTAACATCAGTTTCAGAGACAGTGGAAAACACAAAACTGCTGGAACAGTAAAGCGAGGGCTGAAGATCATTACCATGAACATTAACAAACTCATTAGCACAAAAGAAATCGTTTAGTACATCAGGGTCCAAATTGCAATCAGATGTACTACGAGAATAGACGCCTAATTTTTTTACATTGTCCCAAAGCTGGCTCGATGGTAAGGAGATATTTAGCTTTCGAGCAAAATAGAATTTTTTGGCCTGCCTAACAGCTAGATTTGCCCTATTTCTGGCTATATTATATAAAATTCTGTTCAACGACGTGGGCTTACGTTACGACCGATTACGTTCGCATATAGACTGCTTTACAGCCGAATTGTACCAGGGGCAAGAATTATTTTTAATATAAAAGCTTCTTATAGGAACATGTCTGTTATAAACATCATGCAAAGATGAAAGTAATACATCCAACTTTGCATCAACTGAGGACTGATACCAGCAATCAGTCCAATTTACCAAAGCCAGTTCAGATATTAACGAAGGGAAATCCACAGTATTGTAATCTCGATATGTTATGAGTCGAGAACTCTCTTCCCTACTGAGGTCAACATTTACCGAACAAAATAAAAGATCATGATCAGAAACAAATGAAATTTGATCAAACAGGAGCAATAAGTCAGGATCTGATAGCATAAATAGGTCAAGCAAACTTGGGGTATCATTTGGAGAAAAGCGCGTGGGCATTTGGGGGTTAACAACCGATAATCCAGCAGTGCTAATAAAATCACACAGTTCATTACTTAGTTTATCATTAAGGAGCAAATTTACATTAAAGTCACCACAAGTAATATAAAAGTCATAATCAATAACACAGAGTTCAAAATCTTTAAAAAATGGCTCAAGGCTAAATAACCTACTAGGATTGTACACACATGATACAAGAATCTTAATTTTATTGTCATAAATTTCCACATTCATAAATTCGATATTGGGATCATTGGATACGTTGACAATCTTAGCTTTGAGATTATTTTTGCAGTATATAGCAACCCCACCACCTTTCTTCTCCCCCTTTCGACAATGCAGAAAGTGATTATACCCTTTAATTTTATAATAGTTCGCAGAAACATCATGTTTAAACCATGCTTCCATTACACATATGACATCAACACGAGAATTCTCAAAAATATATCTTACATGATCAAGTTTTAGTCCATTTAAGCTTCTCGCATTAAAATGTACGATATTAAGGCCAGATCGTTGTCGGCACATTATATTTAACACAGCAGATTGATTATCGCTAACACCATAACTTAAGTTATGTTGATTCATACATAAAACGAGAAAAAACTGTTTTAATATTTTGAAAACGCTTCAATAGAAAGAGAAGGTAGAAATATGGAAAAGAAAAGAAAAAACTAGTTAGCCTTACAAACATTTTTTTGCAAAAAAAAAATAAATATTAAAAATTAAAAATATAGTTAAAAAAAAATAAAAATTTAGTTAAATTTTAAAATAATAAAAAGAGAAAATAATGTTTCGTGATAAATCAGCATACAAAATCGTCCAAAAATGTTTCATTGGGCACGTTAACAGCTTCAGATCCTTTTTTAGGTCGAACATACACCTTTCCTCTAGCAGAGAATACACTCCAAAATTTACCTTCTAGTTTTTGCTTCACGGCTAATTGAAGTATTTTCCTATTCTCAATGCTTAGGCTTTCGTATATGCGGAACGTTTTATCGCTGTTGAAGCCAGCTGCACGCATACACACAGTACCCTTGGTCCTTTTACGATATTCAAAGAACGCCTTAAGAGTACGGTTTCTATCAAAGGGTGTATAGAATTTAACGATTACGGCAGTATTAATATCATGTGACGATTTAGGACGCACTCTAAAAATATCACGTATTTGAGGGGCCAAAAACTCAATATGTCGACAAACTTGATTAAATACACTTTTTAAGTTTTCTGAATGTTCAAAAGAAATACCAAAAATAATTGCGTCTGCAGATATGTCCTTCATTGTAGTTTCTTTAGTTTTAGTTTTTGTATCATGTATTTCTTTTTTTAGAGACTCGATTTCAATTGTTATTTGCTTAATAGTAGCTAACTCACTTTCAATCGATACAATACGATCCTCTAATTCTTTAGCTCTTGCCTGTGTTAGTTTTATTTCACTCTCAATTTTGTTGATGAGTTTTTCTTCCACTGCAGTAAGCTCAATACTAAGCCGCGTAAACACTTGCTCAGAATGCAATTGTATGCGTGCTTCCATGCATTTCATCTCCTCCATAACTGTTGTTATTGTTGCTGCACCGTTATCCAGCTTCTGTGTTTTGAGAGCAGGAGAAAAAGTTTTTAAAGAACTAGGTGCAGAGCGCTTAGCAGCGGGGGAAGGCATTTAGTAGTTCTTCTATCACGTTTTGTGTTAAATTCGTAATGTGTAATAATAAAATTATTAGTGATTTAATGTTTTGTTTTTAATTAGAATCAGATTCACTTTTTTGCATAGATTTTATATACAATACAAAGCATAAATTATAAAGTTTAATGTTTTAAAGATTAATCACATTTAATTGATTTTATAACCTTTCTAGTTTTGTTGGTAAAAAAGTGATTTTGCTTTTAGTTGAAAGTTTATTGGTTTTTTTTTTAAGAAATAGCAGATTTAACAGGTATTAAAAAATCTCGATTAAATAGGATTTTTTTTTTCAAAATAACACATAAAAAGAAGCACATTCAAAACAAAAAAATAAAAAGAAATACAAAATTTGTTGTTTCGCGTGTTTTTAACCCCGTGAAATAAATGGGTTTCTGCTACTCTTTTTTTTTAACCCGGTGTCTTCAAATGCAATAAACGAAATTGTTGTTGAAAATCAGTAAGCTGATTTTTAGTAAAAAAATTTTAATTTTAGAAAAATGTTTTGGTGACACTTGTGTGTAAATCGACTTGTTAAAATCAACATAAAATTTTAATGGAGCTTAGTAGATTTAAAAAAACTAAAAAACTTAGTATAAAGTTTTTACTTTAGTTAATTTATTTTGCTGACATTTAAATCTTGTTTTTTTGTGATTGTTTTAAATATATATAAAAATGCACACAGAAAAAACTGGGGGAATATTATCGAAGTGTTTAGTAATTATACTACAAGTTTCAAGTTAGTTTTACAAATTTCTTGTAAAATATATAAATTTCCTAGAAATTTTTTACTAGGCTTGTAAAGGGTGATTTTTTAAGAGCTTTCTGATTTGATTGAAAAAAAAAAACACTTACAATTTAGAGAAATGAATGAAGAGCTTTCTGATTTGATTGAAAAAAAAAAAACACTTACAATTTAGAGAAATGTATGAAATCTTCATTTGAGTCGATAGAACAATGTTTAAAGAAGATTTCATGTTAATGTTGACAGCAGCTACGCCTGAAATGGTTCATACGATGGGTCCAATTTTGTCATACTGTCTCCAACATATCATCCGGTATCTCACGAATAAATTCTTCAATATAGGCGGGCTTGTCCCTATAGCAATGAGCCTTAACATAGCCCCACCAAAAATAGAATAATGGCGTTAAATTGCACGATCTAGGCGGCCAAACGTGAAATGAACTGTTCACCGAACTCGAATCTCAATTGGGCCAATGTTTCGCGTGCTGTGTGGTGTTTTATTAAAACAAAATAACGTTTTAGATTTGGCTCTAATGAGCGACTGTTTTATTATATCTTTGGTGTTCTTAATTCTACCTTAAATTAACCTTAATTATATTTTGTGGGTAACCATCAAATGAGTGGTTCCCACGGTTCATATTAAGAAGGTGTCAAATTAATCAACCAAAAAAGTACGGCTTTTAGCCAATCACAATTAAGTGTCAAGTACATGACAGTGATTGCTATTGCACGACAATATTGACTTATTAATTACACTACACCTCCTTTTTTCGGGAAAAAGATTGATCAGTAGCTAATTGATCAATCTTTTTATATAACTTAGTTAAATAAAAATTAATTTTGGTTTAAAAATTAATTTATATATTATAGTTCTATTTTATTTAATATTATAGTTTTTATTCTATTATTTTTTCCTATTTCCAATTAATAAAATATAAAACTTAATCTAAAACTTAGAATAATTTATTTTTTTTTTCTTTTTGTCTGTATTATTATAAGATTTTTGGCAATTGGAATTGTCGAAGACGATTTTTGTGGACCGTCATGGTCCTTTTATCGTCGAGTGCTATTAAACAATTGCCCAGGTCATCAGTATTCCTCACTTCAAAAGGACCTTTAAATAGCGGTTCCAATTTATGACCGGCATTGTTTTCTAAAAGAACTAGATCTCCTATTTTCACGCTTATCGGCCTTGTTGACTCATCATATATGCCTTTGTTGGTCGATTTTGCCTTTTCGAGCATCAATGCAGCCCTCTTCTGTGCTGTCTGGAGTCTATACTTCACTTCTTTCTCATATGAGTCTATGTTATAAAGTGGACTAATTTTATCCGACTTTAAAGCGTCTATGGATGGTGGTATTTTACCAAAGACTAGTTCATATGGACAGTAATTATGCACTGTTGAAGGTGTTGTATTAAAGTAATACGTGAAGTAAGCTAACCATTCATCCCAATCAGTCCTATCCGAGGATATGTACGAACGTACGTACTCATTGAATGTTCTATGGGATCGTTCTATGTTACCCAGTGTTTGATAATGAAAGGCTGTTGAAGTGACGAAGTCGATTTTCAACAATTGACATAATTCTATTATGGTCTGATTTTTATATTCTGTTTCCATATCAGAAATCATTTTCCGCATGGGTCCATAAATTAAAACAAAACCTTCGAAAATCGCTTTGGCGACCGTTCGAGCTGATTTGTTGGGAATTGGGACAGTAACTAAGTATTTAGTTAAGTCACATATTATCGTTACAGCGTATTAATTACCATTATTAGATCTCATGAAGGGACCAATTGTGTCTATGACAATTGTGTCAAATGCGTGCGTTGGCGTTTCAGTTTCAATCATTGGTTTCCTTGTTTTTGGCAATGACTTGTTCTTTTGGCACTCAGCACAGGATTTCACATAACGAGTTATATCTCTTGTCATTTTCTTCCAGTGGTATTGCAATCTTATCTTCCTGAGCATTCTTGTAATGCCAGGGTGACCTCCAAACAATAGATTGTTATGATACATTTCCATTATTTTAAATTTTTCGGAATCCATTTCGACTTTAATAAGTGGTGGTACGAGTACTATGTTTAACTTCTGAAGTTTTTCATTACCTACTTTCTTGAAGTGGTTTAATTTTACATTCATAAATATATGGTCTAAAATATTTTATTGCCCAATGTATTGCCGCTAATTCCTGTTCTATAGTAGACTTATTGCTCTAGCCCTTCGTAAAGGATCGTGAAGCATAATCAATAGGTAGCTGCTTATCAAAGTACTTCTGACTCAGAACTGCACCACAAGCGAATTTGCTTGCATCTGTTGTTATGCAGAATTCTTTTTCAAAGTCAGGATACTGCAAAATTGTTGGATTTAATAATTGGTTTTTGAGATAGTTGAATGCTTTCTCGCAATCATTATTCCATTCGAATGGTATGTTTTTCGACATAGCCTTGTTATGTGCCTTGAATGTTCGGCAAAATTAGGAATAAATCTCCGATAATAGTTGCAGAAGGCTACGAAGCGTTTAGCTTCATCACCATTCTTTGGTGTTGGGTAATTTAAAATTATAGAAAATTTCCCTTCATCAGGCAATATGCCTTTATCTGTACACCTGTGTCCCAAAAATGTGACCTCGTTACAGAAAAAGGTACATTTGTCTGGATGTAATTTCAGGTTATATTTTCGACAAGTTTCGAAAACATCTCTTAAATTTTTCAGCATGTGTTGTTCGGAGCAACCAATTACTACTAAATCATCCATATAAAGAAATGCTTGTTCGGATGATAATCCCGAAAAAGCTAGCGACATCATTCGCTGAAATGAGTTTGGAGCAATTTTTATACCGTAGGGTAATCGTTTGAATCGAAACGAACCCTTATCCGTTGAGAAAGATGTTACGTCCCTGGAGTCTTCCTCTAATTCAATTTGATGGAAACCTGACATTCAGTCAAGGCAAGAAAAGAATTTGGCTCTGCCCAGTTGGTCTAGAATATCGTCTATTCTAGGGAGTGGAAATTTATCCGCTACGAGTTTTTAATTAATTCCTCTGTAGTCAATGACCAATCTCCATCTCTTTTGATCCGTACCCGGCAGAGATTTCTTAGGTACTACAATGTCATCCTCTATAAGCTTATCAACCTGTTTATGCACTTCCGTTTTATGAGAGTGTGTTATCCTATATGATTTAATATATACAGGATCATTATCCTTCAATCTTAGCCTCTGTTTGTAGAAGTTATTGGCAGTTACTTTTTCGGATTCTAATCCAAAAATATCAATATATTCAGAGCATATGTTTCTCAGGTTTTTTCTCACAAATTCCTGGATAATCTACATATCTCTTCCTGATCTCCGCGTGGATCTCTGGTTGGGTGTACAATTTTATAGTCGTTAAGACTTTCGGTTTTAACTTTAGTATTCAAAATAACAACATCCCTATTGGTTGTGTTGACAATTTTGACTAGTGGTCTTGACCTTGAGACTATTGTGCTTGCTATGAATACCCCATTCTGAATTATCTGACTTGGAATTAATACATTTTCCTCATCAGTTTGAATGTTAACGTGGCGAATTACCTCTGATCTTGCTGGTAATGAGATCGCGTTAATCTGTGGAGCGCTGCGCATTGCTATTGCAATATGTTGTGGAAGGTCGTTGGATCTCAGGACTAACCAATCTTGGTCATCCTGGTAATCCAGAAGGCACTTATATTTTCGCAAAAAATCCATACCAATGAATGAGGGAATCTGAAAATCATTCTCGACCACATGAAATGTATGTGGTATTAGGAGTTCTTCAAATTTTAAATCAGTATGAATTTCACCAAGGGTAGTCGTCAATCCTTGGCCGACTCCACTTAATTGGGTATTTATAGTCTCGTCTATGTATCCGTTAAGGATTTGTCCAATTTTTAATATAGAAATGTCTGCACCCGTGTCAACTAAAAATGTTGACTTTCCATTATTCAAAGATGTTCTACAGGGAAGATAGCTATAGAGACTTAAATTTATGTTGTATGTTCGCTTATATTCAGGGGAACTAACTCGTTTCCCGAAACATTTTCGGTAACGTGTCGTAAATTGTGGCGATTTCCGTTATTATTTGAACGGTTCCGTCCACGGTTGTTATTGTAATAATTATTACTGTTATTATCGCTGTTGCCATTGTAATTATTATTGCCGCGATTATTGTTATTTCGATAGCCGGAACTATTGTTATTTCAATTTCAATTGACCGATTTCGGCGATTATTGCCATTACGGTTTTGAAATTAGTTTTTCGTAAATAGAACGGAGTTTTGCTGCCCGTGAGCTTCCGTGCAGCTATTGACGAATTTTGCAGTCACTTCGTTCATATTCGAAAAGGTTCCTGATTCCATGACCAGTTTAACCCTTTCGTTTGTCGCCCTGACGGACATTCATAAGTTTGGCCGATATGACCTCAACTGTCTCGCCCTTGACGCTCCTAGTTAATGTGGCTATCACCTCATTAATAGTGCTTTCGTCTGAAATTAAATTTCGGGCAGTTCCCTTTAGTTTTAACTAAATTTACCGCCACCGCTTCATGGATATCCTTTACGGAATCCAGGAGGGTTAGTGCGTCAAGAAAACTTCGTAAGTTTTCCGGTTTCCCATCGAAATCGTGTAAGATCTTCGATGCCAAACCGAGAAATTCAGTTATTGATTGAGGCATTGTTTTTTCTATACTGGACGCTATGCCACCACTATTTTTGTTAGATGTGGTTTTCGCGGTATTGATCACCGGTTTATCGGATTCTATGTTCAAATCCTGGCTAGTCCAATCGTTAACAAGAGCAGAGTCGTAGACCATTTTCTCTTGGAGTGTCTGAGGTAAATTCGCTTTTAAATTCCTTTTGGTTAGGAGGTTCGAAAGTTTATCACGAATGTTATCGAAGAAAGCATTCGCCGCCAATTGATGGTTATCGGTTAGACGAGAATAATATTCGTCAAATAACGCCCTAACTTCTTCAAGACAGGTGAACAAATTCGTCCCTTGAAGGTCCTTTGCTGGTATTTAAACACTTAAAGGATTTGTTGAAATCCTCTCTCAGAATTCTTGCCTTCCCTATGATTCCTTGCCACTCCATATGGTTGGCATGACGAAATTACAGCGATTCTCACACACGTACAGATTTGACTGACCAGTGTCATGAGCAGAAAAAATAATAATGTTCCAGTAATGAATTAGATTTTGAAAGAATATAAAAAAATTAAATTCTTTCAATGCCGTTTACCAAAGAAGCAGCTCTGGCGTAGCT
This sequence comes from Delia radicum, assembly GCA_021234595.1. Classification (NCBI taxonomy): domain Eukaryota; kingdom Metazoa; phylum Arthropoda; class Insecta; order Diptera; family Anthomyiidae; genus Delia; species Delia radicum. The sequence continues at coordinate 53,278,626 of CM037852.1, forward strand.
CTTGCGTAACGACCTCTTGTGTAGTTGGTACACCGTCGTCACAAATTGCAAGGCTAATATAGATATGATTATTATTAGATATATCACTGGAAGGTGCACTTCCACAGTGATTTCGTTTATCACGTTAGCGTTGGGGTTCTGGATTTTCGAATCGTGATTCCCCATCTTCAATTCTCGTTAATAAAAATGCAATTCATAAAAATTTTGTTAATATGATTCCAAAAAAAAAAAAAATTCAATTATGTCATATCATCCCCTATCCGTTTCCTTCAGGACAATAGATTGAGGTGGATGTGGCATAAATCAGTCACTCATTATTTGGTGACTGTAGGATTTCTGTCGCGCTGTGAGAGTGTCCCTTGAGAATCATCCCAGCCGACGGAAATTAAAAAAAAATTGGTCGTTAGTTTAAGAAATTAATTATAATTAATTTGTATATTAAGTTTTCAAAAAAAAAAAAAATTAATCACAATAACGGAATATTGTAGTGTGTTTGTTTGTTTGTAGAATTAAAAAAAAACACTAATAATTCCGTTTTAGTTATTTTAAATTTATTTTACATCTCAAATAGCTTAAATATATTCACCCTCTTGTTATTGCTGCTTTTTGTTGTTGTTCTATATTTAATGATGAAGTTGTTGTAAGTGTTGTTGCTGCTGTTGTTGATGAAGTGTGTTAATTGTTGTTGCTGCATTTTTTTTCTTCTTTTTTTTCTCACCGATGCACAGTGGGAAAAATCACCAATCTAGCTTATAAAAAATCGTATCTCTTAAACTATTGATCTGAGAAGTTAGAAATGTATGGAGCGATTGTAGCGAATAGAGTCTTCTTTAAATATATTGTATTTGTAGACACCCTGTTTAATTACAGGGTGCACCAAAAGGAAGGTTTTAGTGGAAATTACACTAAAATTTAGTATCTTTAAAATTGGTATGAAAATTTTCCGAAAGTATTGCCCTATGTTGCATTTATGTAATTTGATAGATTTAATCATTCACCGATAGGGGTTGCTTTTAATATATTTAGTAACATTTCAAATACGATGTAGCTCCGAAGAGCAATGTATTTAGTTATACAAAATAAATTAAAATTTTTTGTTAAACAAAACTCAATTAAAAACCTTTTTATATGTACATTAAATCACAGAAATAGTATTTTGCAATATATATTTATATAAAAAATTACTGTTATCAAATATGGATATGAGTTAAATTTTAAAAAATAAACTTTTCGTATTTTTAATAAATAAATATATACAATTTTATTTATTCGTAACAAAAAAAGAATCAAACCTTTTTTTAAAATTAGAGAAAACAACATTTAAGTTGACATTATAAATGAAGCTAATATACTAAGTTTTAATTCATTCATTATTATTTTTATTTATTTAAAGATCAACAAAAAACGTTGCTAATATTATCAAAATATATATAATACAAATAAAGAAAAAAAAAAAATTGCATAAAACCAAATTCAAACTTATATTTATTTAATTTTTATTTTTTAAACTAAATAAATTACATTCAAGAATAAATAAAACTTAAAATAATTGTTCCATGAAAAAAAATATTGCAAATTATTCGCTTTCAGAGCCTGAGTCCTGGGCTTCTTCGCATTGATCGGGAATCATTGGGTCACAAAGCAGCTCACGAACTTCGCTGGAAAGAGGCTCCAAGGCTCGATAGTTGATGGATGACTTTTTTGATATTGATGAAATATAAGGATCCGATGAATAAAGCAGTGTATTGAGTAAATCTTGCATAGTTTTCTCACGCGACATTTTTCGAGTGTGGAATTCCCGGTAATTACGGAAATCTTTATTTCTGCATTAAATTGCTTCTTCCGAAAGCATTCCAATTGGCAAACACGCGTATTTGATAACATCAGCCCCATGCATTAAAATTTTATGTACGCTGGATGGCATGTTATACCAGGGGTATAAATCCACGTACAATTTGGATGTACTTTCAGTCATTTTTTTAAAGGAATCTGTATTTATTGCGTAACCACATGCCATTGTTTTCAATATAACACCCAAATTACTTATTAATTTTTCGTCGACTCCTGTAATTGATAATGCCAAGCCAGGGTTTTTGAAGAACATCCTAGCCGTATTGCCGTCATTGGTTGTTCCAAACCCTGGCTTTGGTATATCTACAAGTAGGTTCATATATTTTTTTAAATCATCAATAATTTTTTTTTTTCTATTTAAATTTATTTTCATCGGGATAAACATTAATTTCATTTATAGTAATTAAATGTGCTAAAGTCCCAAAACTTATTTAACAAATTGTGAATCAATCTGATGTAGGCGGGTCCCTATCCGGATTTCATTCCTGCCTAAGGAAATCTTCAGGGGACTTTGTTATTAGAATTTCTAGAGATATTTGTTATGTTAAATCACAAACTCAATGAGAATTTCTTGTCCTCGTCTAGGAGCGAGATTCAAAATTTAAAATAGCAAAGAAAAAACAAAAACAACAACAAAATATTGTCACAATTGACTTTGTCATCTTCCATCTTTTTTTCTTTGTGCAACGGCTAATTTATCGTCATCGCCTCTTATTTGCCATTTTTTTGTGTCAAGCCTATAGGCTATGTGCAAAATACACTCAAAACACCTTATCCATGCATGCAGTGTGGAAAGTCCATATGCATACAAGGATTCATTTGGCTTTAAATCTTTAATCTTATTTTAATCATTCATGATTTTTGGAGTAGCTCCGCATATTCCACATGATTGTGTTGATGTTTCTGCGATTGCACTAAATGCTTTACCATTAATCATGATAAGACAGAATTTATGATCCACGTTCAGATCTAAGTCTGTAACTTTTGTTTCTATTATACTTTCAATTTGATGTTTTATTTTATTTACTTCATTTTTTATAAGGTCTATTGTTTCTTTTTCAAATGTTAATTTAATCGGCCGACAGAATCGGGTTGATGACGGTCGAGGATTTTGCCACAAAATATTATCTTTATCTTTAAGTTGCAATGGGACTAAGCAAATTGCGAATAAATTCTCATCAGACTTACCTTCTGGACATTTTTGCTTATATGTGGAGTGTCCACTACTTCCATCACAACCCCATTTGTATATCATTGTAATATTTTTTGACGATGACATATTTCTCGATTTCATAATTACGTCTTTTTGGTATTCTACGATTCTGCTAGCTGTGTGGTCCACTAGACCTTGAAGACTGACTTCTGCAGAAAAGTTTGTAATATATATTGAGGACTCTTTGGGATAACATTTTTTTTTGCCTCACGAATTACATTGTATGGTGGATAAATGTTTGCATTACGACTTTTAGCTCCTGATTGCGTTAGCATATACGAACTTTTAGTATAGTCTCCGTCTATATATAGCGCTAAGGCTTCGTCAGGTGTATATGGTATGCAAGTTTTATCAGGAATGGAGAGGGCTCTTTTAATTTTGGATGCCCTTCCTGGAGATTTTTGTATATCTTTTATTAAACCTGCAGCATCCCGTTTACCAGATTTGTAAAGACTTACACTGGTAGCGAAAATCAATTCCTCTTTACTTGTAGTTTTTACAAGATCAGCCACCTTCAGTTTTTTAGATACGTCGCTTGATTCTGTGAAGGCTTTAGATGGACGTCCTCGGTATTGTGAAGGACCCGGAATATCGTCATTTTCAAGAAAAGACAAATCAATGTTTGTGTTTAACCATTCCTTGTGATTTCGTTCAAAAACTTGTGTTGTTCGTTTGCATTCGCTCAATTTTTTGGTGAATCTGCTACACAACAATTTTAAGTTTTTTACACTTTTCACTTCCTTCATCATTGACTAGTCCAAGCTTCGAAAAAACGTGACTAATCACAAAAATCGTCTTTTGTGAACTTGAATTGGCATTTCGCCAAACTTCAAAACATTCTTTATAAGTAATTTGCATTTTCAAAAAAACTGTAGCTTTAAGCTGAAACGCAACTTATAAAGAAATATTAATTAAATTTCCGATATTTCCTTTGCCGAATATTGCAATTGTATAAAAAGGAAAAATGCATTTATGTGAAAGCACTTGAATATCGCCCATAAGTAATATTTGTTTAAACAAGTCCATAAAACTCTACTTTGTGGCGGTTTGTGGCACCCAAATTTTTCTCCAGACTTACCTCATTAGGTCTAGTTTCAAATTAAAAAATTAGTTTGGCGGTACTTAGCGGTCCTTTTTTCTAATCTCTTTACACATTAAGGAATTTTGACAAAAATATACTTTTATGTACTTACTCGCAAGGGGTCTTACTAAAATCATTTTCTATACAATACATCGTGTCCACGTACTCTTTAGGACTTGTTTTATCAAAAAAAAAAATATAGGTTCAATAGTGTAGCGGTGTTGTTATGTTTTGTTCATTTCTTTAAAAAGGTTGTTAACTTCACATACAAGCCAATCAGCTGTTTCCATGAAGTAGAACAATAATTTAAATGTAAATAGAATGAAAGAAATGGCAATTATTTTGAAAAAAATTAACGAAGCGTGGGTGCCGCGTATTTTTGTTTGTTTTTTAATTTAAATAGTTAGAGTGGGAGGGATGTTGCCAATGTTTAAGTGGGCGTTGAAAAGAAGAGGACAGAACGGAAATGGCGGTTTTGTGGACATTTGTTTTGAACTACGGCTTGGTGGTACTAGTGAAAAATTTAAATGGTTATTACGAAAGCAACGTCCATAAAGGAAAGAAGTAAAGAAGTGCCGTGTAACTTACTTCAGTGAAGTGATAAAGTTTATTTTTGTTTGTGTTTTTTTTTTTTTGCATACTACCAAGCCGTAGGTAAGTTTAGGAAAGATAATGAAATTTTTTTTTATTGTTTGGATAAATTTTTTTTATGGTTTTATCCAAACAGGTTCACCATAATTTTAAAAAAATACCCGGGACGAGATTATTTATTTTTTTATTGGAGAGTGGGGCTACAGTCTTGGTATTGGGAAATACCAGGAAGACCAAAAGGCTCCTGTGATCCCAGGGACTGTAGTCCACAACGTTTTGAAAGTTACCCCAATATCGAGTATATATTGTCTTGGGAAATAAAGCGCAATCAACCTACAAAACCGTACCGTATTCCAGCCCAGCTTCAAATCAACGGCCATCTTAGAACGGCAAAGGCTAAAACTGAATAAAAAAAAGTCCTTGGTGAGTCCGTTCCGGTAGAACAAAAAAAAAAAAAAAATCGTGTGTTTTTGAAAATTAAAAGAAAAAACAGAAGCTAATAATTTCTTACAAAAAAAAAATTATTTTGTGTTTAAAACAAGAAAAAAAAAACATAAGATTTAAAGAAATCATTTGTGTGGCTGGGTATTAAACCCCACGAATTAAAAAAAAAAAATTAGTTAGTGCGTTTAAATATAAAAAAAAAATAGGATAAACGTTTAGTTGATAGTTTAGTTTAAATAAATTTAGTGAGTGAAATTAGTGTGAGCCCAGAACTACATCGGAAGTGTCGTGTTTAAATTTAGTGTGGGTATTTTTTTTTTGTGTGACCCGTGAAACTGCTTTAGAGAGCTCTCTCAAGTTAGGTATTAGTTTTTTGTTATTGTGTAACCCCTAATTGGGTTGGAGACTGTTAGGTGTATTTTTGGGAGATTGTTTTATTTTTGTTAATTGTTTTATTAAGTTTTTTTTGATAAATTAGTTTTTTTATATATTCATACTTATCCGTTTAAATTTTGTTAGAAAATAAGTCTTTAATCAAAATAAAAGTTTTATATTAATTTTTTTTATTAATAGAAAAAATTCAAATTACATATATGTTTTCATTTGGATGAATAATTAGGAAAAATGTGCGGCTAAAGATTAAAATTGGTGTGTTAACGTAAGTATGTGTTAAAGTGACTAGTGCAGTGTTTGTGGGGTAATCTTTTAAATGTTAAGTGTAGATTACCATGGTAGGGTGGGCAAGCTAGGGGGGACATCTTACATCTTTTGTCCTCGGTTTTTTTTTGTATTGTAGTTCAATTTATTGTAATTTTTTTTCAGTCCGTTTTGTTAGTAAATATAGTTTTGTTTGTTTAGGGACATGAAGTAATTTAAAAGTTTAAGTGATATTTTTGCGGTTAATTTTGTTTTGTTGTTGATTTTGAGTTATATTTTTTTTTTTTGAGTTTAGTTTTATGTAGTTTTTGTACAAATTTTATTGTTCGGCCCTCGACCGGAAGTAGCGGGTCATACCCCCCCTGTCGTCCGTGAGCTAGTCGGACAAGGATGGCTTCTTCCGGTACGTTCTGTCCAGGGTTTGGTGACAATATGGCGCCCAAATAGAAAAGGTTATGATTTTGATCCATTAATTGACTTGTTTTATGGTTCCCACAGTCTAGTGGCTTGCTCGTTATATATAACAGATCAATTGCATGAACACTGTGAGAACCACAAAATGACGAGATTGTGTGATATTCAATGGGTTTTGTTAATGTTTTATTGTGTAAAACGGACTTAGTTTTATTTTGTAATACATACATGAAAATTTAGTGTCAATAGTTTGTAAAATGAAGGCCTATGGCAATATGATGAGACCATAGTTGCGTCATTTTATTTTATTTAAAAACAGTGTCCTTATGCCAGAAGTTAGCATCTGTAGCACTGTGATATATGGGAATTTTGCAATATAGGTTTAGATGAAAGGGTTTTTAGTGCAATAAATTAGAACTGTGATATAGATTTAGGAAACTAGCTTTAGTATAGGTTAAGAACCTGTACTGGTATGAATTTGTCACTGTATGTACTCGTTAACACACCTATATGTTTATGAAAATTGTTTTTGTATTTAATTTTGCGTCAATCGTTACAATTTTATAAAATTTGTGCCATATCCGAATTTTTAAGAATTTTAAATCATGGAAGGGTCAAATAATAGTAAAACAAGTGCAAATAGCAAAGGTAGAAGATCTTTGCAATTTGATCAAAACCGTCAAATATACACTGGGCCTGTACAACATACACCTCAGGGTACAGGTATATTTCAAGACCCCACTGTTAGAGATTTATCACATTCTATTAGAAGACAAATGCCATCAAATTTAAATAATAGAGATACCAATTCTGGTACAGGATCAGGTGCTATACCGAAAACACCTGGACCAAATGCGGCGGTAAATCTCATAAACGTTTTTGAAGAGGAAAATGTGAGCGAACAGGGGGCCATGAATTTAGAATCAACAATAGAAAATGAAATTAGAAGATCATTAAAGGCAGAAATGTCTAGAATGATGAAAGAAGGATTTAAGGAAATGATGAGTCAGATAAATGAAGTGATACAACCTTTGAAGAACAACCAAAACACTACTGCAAATCCTTTTGATTCTCTTTCCAATAATAGTAGTTTGTCCGGTAGGGAAAGAGGGTACGATTCAGCAAAGGAACCAATGCAAAGAGTTGAAATGTCGAATCAGCCAAGACAACATAGTTTTGAAAATTCTGAAAAACAATTTAATTCAGATAATTTACCAGATAGACCAACTTCATATACTCACCGAAACAGAGGTCCTGATGAAGGTCAGCGATTCTCAAACATCTTATCCAATGCACCATTATTTTCCACTTATGAGAAACATTTTAATGTTAGACCAGTTGAGGGTAAAATTAGAATAGATAAATGGGATATCTTCTATGAAGGCTCTGGTACCATTTCTATTGAAGATTTTGTTTTCCGTGTAGAACTTTTGCAGGCACAATATGCTATACCTTGGGAGGAAGTTCTTCGTGACTTCCATAGACTTTTAAAAGGCCATGCCAAAGAATGGTTTTGGTTGTACTTAAAAACACATAATGGTATAACAGATTGGCCTGCTCTGCGTTTTAGTTTGTTGAAACAATTTCAATCAAATCGAAGTGATTTTGAAATTATGCAGGAAATAGTCGAAAAACGTCAACAGGCAAATGAACCATTAGACAGCTATTTTCACTCAATGCTAGTACTTCGTTCTAAACTTCGTGTTCCAATCCCAGAATACGAAATGATTAAGGTATTAAAACGGAACGTTAGAGATAATATAGCCAGATTAGTTTATCCCATGGCCATTTATAACATCGAACAATTGAGAGAAGAATGCAAAGAGATTGAGAAGCGATTCCCAAAGCGTGATGTTAGATTCTCAACACCTTCTACCACTTCAATGCGTTTTTCACAGCGTCCAAGAGTAAATGAAATATACGAGGACGATGAACAAACTGGATTTTACGATGAGCATCAAAGTTCTTTTGCTGTTGAAGCATTTAGACAGAATGAGAAGAAAGAACTTAAATGCTGGAACTGCAAACGTGTTGGACATACATATATGGATTGCGACTCCGAGGTACAAAATATATTTTGTTTTAAATGTGGGTTAGAGCGCACTGTGACTCCCAAATGCCCAAACTGTAATAAGCAGGAAAACCGAAAAAGGAGCATGGCGAAAGCGGGCGAGTCACGCTCTACCCAGACGTCCGCGGAACCAGAAGAGTAGAAAGTTCTTCAAACCTTAAAGAAAATGAAAATGTTAATAACAATATAAAATCAAATAATTCAGATACGTCACCCAATATTAGATCTAGACATTATAAATCGTACGAAGAACGTTTACAAAACTATATAAAAGTAAGAAACCGTATTTTCTCAGATTTTGATTCTGAAATGCCCGATTATATCACAGCCAAAGTTAGAAAAGCCAGAAATCGTTATAACAATCGAAAAGCAATTAGGGATATGGTCATAGCATCGGTAGAGGCAATAGCAGCTGCAGAGGCTATGTCAAATGGTGACCCAAGAGTGTTTGCTGACATCTTTTGAAAGATAAACCAATCAAAGGTTTATTAGACACCGGCGCATCAGTTAGTGTGCTTGGTAGAGATTGCGATAAACTTTTAGAAGAATTAGGTGGTATAGCAAATAGATACAGGTCAAATGTGAAAACGGCATCAGGTAGTGCTCACCGAATTTGTGGCAAAATAACACTCCCCGTAAAATACCGTGATGTGGAGCATAAAATTAAATTTTATTTATGCCCATCTTTAGAGCAAAGCGTGTATCTGGGTATTGATTTTTGGAGAATCTTCAATTTAGCACCAGATGTTTTAAATGTTGATGAAATCGACGTGACAAAATTAATTCAAAGTTTAAAGCCTTCACAAAATCAAAACCCAGAACCACACGTATTAACGAAACAACAAGAACAAGAGCTAGAAAAAGTAAAGAAGTTATTTAAAACGTTTGAAACAGATGGCTTAGGTAAAACTCACCTTGAAAAACATAATATTCATTTAGTCCCTGATTCTGTCCCGTATAAAGAAAGGCATTATCCTGTTTCGCCAAAAGTTCAGGAACTGCTTTACGAGGAAGTTGACAATATGTTGAAATTAGGAGTGATCGAGGAAAGCGAAAGCCCCTGGAACAGTAGGGTCACTCTTGTGATGAAACCAGGCAAAAATCGCCTGTGCTTAGACGCCAGAAAGTTAAATGATTTAACGATTAAAGATGCTTATCCAATTCAGAACATCGAGGGCATTCTTAGCAGAATTGATGAGACAATTTACATAAGCAGCGTTGATCTCAAATACGCCTTTTGGCAAATTGACCTTGAGCCAAAATGTCGCGAGTTCACAGCTTTTACCATACCAGGAAGGCCACATTACCAATATAAGGTAATGCCATTCGGCTTATGTAATGCGGCTCAAAGACTTTGCCGATTAATGGATAAGGTTATTCCGCAAAAACTTAAAAACAACGTCTTTATATATCTCGATGATTTGCTGGTGATTTCAAAAGATTTCGATACGCATTTGTCTCTTTTGCGTGAGGTGGCAAGTTGTTTGTCAAAGGCTAACCTAACTATAGGAATGAAAAAGAGCGTTTTTTGTTTTAAGGAATTAAAATATTTAGGTTTTGTAATAGGAGGTGGTCAACTTAGGACAGACCCTAGTAAAATTGAGGCCATAGAAAAGATTCCGATACCGAAAACCCCAAGGCAGGTTAGGAGCTTTTTAGGTACAGCGGGATGGTATCGCCGCTTTATAAAAGCTTTTGCCGTAATAGCAGCACCTTTGAGCGATACTCTCAAAAAGGGATCCAAATTTATAATGTCAGATGAAGCTAATAAAGCATTTATTGAATTAAAACGAGCCTTAACAACGGCCCCGGTATTAGTTCATCCCGACTTTAAACGGCCATTTTTTATTCAATGTGATGCCTCACAAGTAGGAATTGGTGCCGTCCTTTTTCAAAAGGATGATGAGAAAAACGATCGACCAATTGCCTTTTTCTCACAAAAGTTGAATGGTGCACAGCTAAATTATACTGTGACTGAAAAAGAATGCTTGGCTGCTGTACTTGCAGTAAAACGTTTTAGACCATATATCGAGCTAATGGAATTCACGATTGTAACCGATCACGCCAGCTTAAAGTGGCTAATGAATTTAAAAGATTTAAGTGGTCGTTTAGCTCGATGGTCATTGCAGCTCCAAACATTCAATTTCAAAATTGAGCACCGCAAAGGCTCAGAGAACATAGTGGCCGATATGCTTTCTAGATCCGTAGAGGATTTTAACGTTGAGGAAATTAGTTTGTTTGATTTTGAAACGACTGAGTTTGAATCCCCAGAATATCAAGAGATAATACGTACTGTTGAGGAAAATAAAATTAGATTACCCGATTTAAAAGTAGAAGACGGCATGGTTTTTAAAAAGACGTCATTTTCCAGAGATGACAGTGGCTTAGAATGGAAGTTATGGGTCCCCGAAAATTTAATTTCCACTGTAATATCAAAAGCCCATGATTCTGAAACAGCTTCTCATGGCGGTATGAACAAAACTTTACATCGACTTAGGCAATTTTATTATTGGCCAAAAATGGTTATACATGTAAAAAATTATGTAAGAAATTGCTGCATATGTAAAGAGTCAAAACCACCTAATTATGAAATGAGACCTAAAATAGGAGATGAAGTAATTACTTACCGGCCTTTTCAAAAGCTTTACATAGACTTCTTAGGTAAATATCCACGTTCAAAGTGTGGCAACGCTTATGTCTTTGTAGTCTTGGATCATTTTTCCAAATTTGTTTTTTTGAAGCCAATGAAAGAGGCAACGTCAAAAGGGGTGATAGATTATTTAGTGCGCTATATTTTTCATACGTTTGGGACGCCAGAGATAATCCATTCAGATAATGGAAAACAATTCGTCTCGCAAGAATTTCAGCAAATGGTAAAAAGTTTTAAAATAAACCACATCAGAACAGCAGTGTACGCTCCACAATCAAATGCTTCAGAAAGGGTAAATCAATCCGTTTTAGCAGGCATCAGAGCATATTTGGAAGGTGATCATAGAGACTGGGATGTCCATATAGATGAGATCGAGTGTGCTCAGCGTTCTGCCATACATGAGTCGATTGGAACCAGTCCGTATATGGCACTTTTTGGCCAACAAATGTTCAACAGTGGTACAGATTATGCTCTGGCGAAGAAGTTAAAATCTTTAAGCGAAAATGAATTTGAAATCCTGGAAAGAAAGGACAATATACAAATTATTAGAGAAGCCATAAAAGAAAACTTACATAAAGCATATGAGAAAAATGAAAAACAATATAATAAGAGAAGTAGGGATATTAAGTTCACAGTAGGACAAGAAGTGTTTCTTAGAAACTATGTTCAAAGTGATTTTAAGAAGAATTTTAACGCAAAATTTGCACCAAAATTTAAAAAATACAGAATACTTAAAGCAATAGGTAATAATATGTATGAAGTGGAAACACTTCAAGGAAAAAGTCTTGGCAATTTTCATGCCAAAGATATCAAACAATAATCTGTGATATTAGTTTTAAGGGATAGTGCAATACTTACCAATCCAGTGCAATAATTTATACAAATTTCTTTATGTTGCCTGTTAGTGTTGTCCCGTTTTTTTTTAAATTATTATTCAGATTATTTATTAAATTGTGTTGTCCTGGCTTTAAGTACATCTGTGATATTTTTAGTTTTATAGAAACCTTAGTCCAATGCTGTGACATTTAAAACCTGAAAAAAATAAATTAGAAAACAAAATTTTCACAAAGTACCATATTCTCTTAAATGTAATATAAAAGTACTTCCCGTAAAACATCCATAAAGAGAAAATAATTTCCAGATTTTTTCATCAGGCACTAATAGATTCCTGTCCATTTCATTTTAAAATTGCATGCTGCTAACAAACGACTAACTGTGTGAAGTGTTTGTTATTCACCTTGGAATGTTTATCATCTTAAAGTATTCGACATTCTCTCAACATATTTCGATGCTCCATAAATACCGTGGTCATTTCATTTAAATCTGGAATAGAAAGTTTTAAAATTTGTTTCATTAGTTTGACATTATCAGAAAAGTTTGGTTAAATCGTTGCTAGTTTCATTGAATTAGGCTAGAGGATTTGTTTAGAATAGTTTCTTTTAGGTATTGGTGTTTAGTTTTTTTTTAATCAACATTACACCACACAGGTATGGTTTAGTTATGGTAGAGTTCATACTCTATTTCATTTAAGTTTAAAGTGATATTGATATTTAATGGTCAAAATTATGATTATAATTTTAAAAAAAAAAAAAAAAAATTGGCAATTAAATAAAATGAAATACGATTTGTAATTTTTTTTTGAAAAAGGATATTTATTTTTTTCTATACTTTATGTATAGACGAAAATATAAGGCAACCATAATTCTTCTACCATGGTCTAAGATTTATTGGTTGTACTATTCATTTATTACAGAATCATCAATGAATATTATACTAATATTCGATTGTTATGAGTCTGTAATTCCGTGAATGTACGACCGTTTTAATTTTTTTTAACTATGGATGTGAAGTTGTGTTGCTAGCACGCAAGTGCACTCGTTTATCGGTGAACGTGTGGTTCATTCGAAATTTAAAACAAAAATATTGAAAATAACTTGCAATTAATGATTGCATTCAGTTAAAGATCTGTGTGGTGAATTTAGGGATTTTGTTTTGTTTTATTTTATTGTTTTTTTTTAAATCAGAAAAGGTTAAAGAAAAGGATTGTTTTTTTTAAATTTTTGTCAAGACTAGACTTTTATTTATGGAAAATGTTATAATCACTAAGCAATTAAATCAATTTTAAATAATTTAATTAAATTTAAATACTTTTGAGGCTCTGTCTTCTTATATGGGTATATAATTGAAAATTCATAGTATAATACTAACCTTTTATTTATTTCGCTGGCGGTTGAACTAACAAGCAAAACCTTGACGGCGGCCACGCACCGTCTGGGCGACAACCATCTCGAATCTCTGATGAATTTTTCTTATGTTGTATCGTCAGCTCATTTTTCTTTAGGCCAATTCGCAAGCAAAATTGGCCAACCGTAACCAATTGTTTTTTTTCCCATCCATTGCGGCAGATATTCTGAAAAGAAATTTTTAATTCAGTTTTGTGTAAACTTTTGTTTTTTAAATTTTTTTTTATTTTTGAGTAATTTTTTATTTGAGTATTATTCTTAATTTGAGTTTTTTGTTTATTTAAATTTGAGTGATTTTTTTTTAAATTAGTTTTTTTTTGATTTTTGTGATTTTTTATTAATTTTTACATATATCTTTTCAACTTTTGTTTTTTTAATTTTTGAGCAATTTTTTTTATTAAGTTATTTTTTTTTAATTTGAGTAAAATTTTTTTTTAAAGTTGAGTGATTTTTTTAATTTTTGAGTAAATTTTTTTTTAATTTAAATTTCAGTGATTTTTTTTTAAAAAAAAATTTGTTTTTTTATAATTTTTATGATTTTTTTTTAGTAATTTTTATGTATCTTTTTTAATTTTTGTTTTTTTTATTTTTTTGAGTATTTTTTTTTATGGCCGGAAAAAAATCGGCACCAGAAAATCAACCACCGCCTGATTTCTTCAATCGGCTTGCTTCTCTGCTGGTGGTACTCTGTTAAATTTTTTTTATTAATTGATTCACTTGTTTTTTTGTATTTTTTTTTATATTCACTGGTTTTTTTTATTTTATTTTTAATATTCACTATTTTATTTTCTCTTATGTAGTCCTTCGTTTTTGTTTTAATTTTTTCACTTATAATTTTTCACTAGGCAATTTTTTTTATAATCTTCGCTACGCGTGTTGTAAATTTTTTTCATATCTTTAATTTTTTGTATTTTTTTTAATTTTTGTTTTCTTTTTAATTTGAGAATTTTTTTTGGCAAAAATTTACTTTATCGGGCACACCTCAAAAAAAAAAAAAAAAATTGGACCCTATCTGGAATAAAAAAAGAAATTTTTTTTTTTATGTGACGTTAAGGGCGCTAAGGCCCCTGGAGCCCCCCAGGGGGGAAAAACCTAAATTACCCCCCCCCACCAAAAAAAATGTATAATTCTATCTGGAATAAAAAAAGAAAATTTTTTTGTTATGTGACGTTAAGGGCGGGGAGGCCCCTGGAGCCCCCCAGGGGGGTAAAACCAAAATTACCCCCCCCCCCCCAAAAAATATATAATTCTATCTGGAATAAAAAAAGAACATTTTTTTGTTATGTGACGTTAAGGGCGGGGAGGCCCCTGGAGCTCCCCAGGGGGGTAAAACCTAAATTACCCTAAAATAATAAATCGACCATCAAATAACTTACAAGTTTTTTCAATAAGTTTTTCTGCGTGACCGGCCTACGGCCGGGCTTAGGGGTTTTTTTCCTCCGTAGAACGCGGCAGGTGGCTTCGCGAAATAAAGTTTTTTCTGCGTGCGACACAAAAGAAACTTCAAAATACATGCCCTGGTTTTTGCTCCTAGCGGTTCCCAGGGGCCCAGCCCCAAAAAAAGCCTCATAATTTTGTATTTTTTTACTGTATTTTTTCCATTTTCCTTCATTTGAGCACCGTTTTTATATACGGAAAATGTTTACTATTTTTGGGCCAAGCCTAAAGGGTCTAAATTTTACTAAAATGGCTCTGGTTTGGGCCACGTTTGTCGGATCTTGAAAAAAAAACACATTTTTGAAACCGTGAGGAGATTTTCTTTCATTTGAGTACCCACACTTATATGTTTGTACATGTCCCTGTTTTTTGCTCCTAGCGGGTCCCAGGGGCCCCGGCCCCAAAAACGCCTAATAATTTTTTATTTTTTTTTTTAATTTCTGATCGAATAGTATTTTTTTTCATAATTTTTTTTGTTTTGGGTGGGGGGGGGTGGTAATTTAGGTTATAGCCCCCCTGGGGGGCTCCAGGGGCCTCCCCGCCCTTAACGTCACATAACAAAAAAACTTTCTTTTTTTATTCCAGATAGAATTATATATTTTTTTTTGTGGGGGGGGGGTAATTTAGGTTTTTCCCCCCTGGGGGGCTCCAGGGGCCTTAGCGCCCTTAACGTCACATAATAAAAAAATTTTCTTTTTTTATTCCAGATAGGGTCCAATTTTTTTTTTTTTTTTTTGAGGTGTGCCCGATAAAGTAAACTTTAACCTTTTTTTTTATTTATTAAAGTTATTCTTTTTGTAATTTTTAAATATTTTTTTTTAATTTGAATAATTTTTTTTTGGTCGAAAAAAAATCGGCACCAGAAAATCAACCACCGCCTGATTTCTTCAATCGGCTTGCTTCTCTGCTGGTGGTACTCTGTTAAATTTTATTTTATTAATTCACTTAGTTTTTTTTGTTTTTAATATTCATTTTTTTTTGTAATAATCACTTTTTTTAATATTCACTATTTTTTTTCTTTTTCTTATGTAGTATTTCATTTATTTGGTTTAATTTTTTTTCACTTATTTTTTTTTTCATTATTAATTTTTTTTACAATTTTCACTACGCGTGTTGTATTTTTTTTTGCGGAAGTAGTATTCCACAGCGTGTCAATGAAATTGACAGCAACGATGATGCCAGATTGATTTTGTTAACTATTGTGAATGAAATTAAAAGTGCTGCCAAGTTTAGATTGTTAGATACTTAAAAGATTTGGGGATGCCAGATCTGAGAAATTATATTTGGTCAACGATTTTAGGGTTTTCAGGTCTTGAATTGATTTGGGAATGTAGTGCCCGGCTGTTCATGTCGGTGAGCATGGTACTTCAGTTCTCAGGGTGTGGGCGTTTGCCTACGTTGGGCTTCTGAATCGCTAAAGGTACCGCTCTTTCACTTTTCGGACGACAGGCTTGGAAAATCGAAAGATTTGTAGCGGTGTTGTTATGTTTTGTTCATTTCTTTAAAAAGGTTGTTAACTTCACATACAAGCCAATCAGCTGTTTCCATGAAGTAGAACAATAATTTAAATGTAAATAGAATGAAAGAAATGGCAATTATTTTGAAAAAAATTAACGAAGCGTGGGTGCCGCGTATTTTTGTTTGTTTTTTAATTTAAATAGTTAGAGTGGGAGGGATGTTGCCAATGTTTAAGTGGGCGTTGAAAAGAAGAGGACAGAACGGAAATGGCGGTTTTGTGGACATTTGTTTTGAACTACGGCTTGGTGGTACTAGTGAAAAATTTAAATGGTTATTACGAAAGCAACGTCCATAAAGGAAAGAAGTAAAGAAGTGCCGTGTAACTTACTTCAGTGAAGTGATAAAGTTTATTTTTGTTTGTGTTTTTTTTTTTTTGCATACTACCAAGCCGTAGGTAAGTTTAGGAAAGATAATGAAATTTTTTTTTATTGTTTGGATAAATTTTTTTTATGGTTTTATCCAAACAGGTTCACCATAATTTTAAAAAAATACCCGGGACGAGATTATTTATTTTTTTATTGGAGAGTGGGGCTACAGTCTTGGTATTGGGAAATACCAGGAAGACCAAAAGGCTCCTGTGATCCCAGGGACTGTAGTCCACAACGTTTTGAAAGTTACCCCAATATCGAGTATATATTGTCTTGGGAAATAAAGCGCAATCAACCTACAAAACCGTACCGTATTCCAGCCCAGCTTCAAATCAACGGCCATCTTAGAACGGCAAAGGCTAAAACTGAATAAAAAAAAGTCCTTGGTGAGTCCGTTCCGGTAGAACAAAAAAAAAAAAAAATCGTGTGTTTTTGAAAATTAAAAGAAAAAACAGAAGCTAATAATTTCTTACAAAAAAAAAATTATTTTGTGTTTAAAACAAGGAAAAAAAAACATAAGATTTAAAGAAATCATTTGTGTGGCTGGGTATTAAACCCCACGAATTAAAAAAAAAAAATTAGTTAGTGCGTTTAAATATAAAAAAAAAATAGGATAAACGTTTAGTTGATAGTTTAGTTTAAATAAATTTAGTGAGTGAAATTAGTGTGAGCCCAGAACTACATCGGAAGTGTCGTGTTTAAATTTAGTGTGGGTATTTTTTTTTTGTGTGACCCGTGAAACTGCTTTAGAGAGCTCTCTCAAGTTAGGTATTAGTTTTTTGTTATTGTGTAACCCCTAATTGGGTTGGAGACTGTTAGGTGTATTTTTGGGAGATTGTTTTATTTTTGTTAATTGTTTTATTAAGTTTTTTTTGATAAATTAGTTTTTTTATATATTCATACTTATCCGTTTAAATTTTGTTAGAAAATAAGTCTTTAATCAAAATAAAAGTTTTATATTAATTTTTTTTATTAATAGAAAAAATTCAAATTACATATATGTTTTCATTTGGATGAATAATTAGGAAAAATGTGCGGCTAAAGATTAAAATTGGTGTGTTAACGTAAGTATGTGTTAAAGTGACTAGTGCAGTGTTTGTGGGGTAATCTTTTAAATGTTAAGTGTAGATTACCATGGTAGGGTGGGCAAGCTAGGGGGGACATCTTACATCTTTTGTCCTCGGTTTTTTTTTGTATTGTAGTTCAATTTATTGTAATTTTTTTTCAGTCCGTTTTGTTAGTAAATATAGTTTTGTTTGTTTAGGGACATGAAGTAATTTAAAAGTTTAAGTGATATTTTTGCGGTTAATTTTGTTTTGTTGTTGATTTTGAGTTATATTTTTTTTTTTGAGTTTAGTTTTATGTAGTTTTTGTACAAATTTTATTGTTCGGCCCCTCGACCGGAAGTAGCGGGTCATACCCCCCCTGTCGTCCGTGAGCTAGTCGGACAAGGATGGCTTCTTCCGGTACGTTCTGTCCAGGGTTTGGTGACAATAGCGCAATAAAACTTTTCATAATACATGGGGGGAAACGTGAAACCAAAATCACTCATGAACGTGCTACTTATCCATTGCATACATTTACAGCCCTGTATTTTCATAACTAACATATAAATCGAAAAATGTTGAATGCAGTTTTAAGTATCAACTATCATTGAATTATTATATGCTATAGGTTTATAAATTTGTAAAAAAAAAAAAAATATTTTTTATAAGCTAGATTGGTCATTTTTCCCACAGTGCGATGGTGTTTAGGCTACACCACCCTTGGGCTCTCGGCTTGGTGACCCGGCAATGTTTTGATTACACTGCATCTTTTATCATTATAACACATCATTTTATAACACATCAGATTTTCTTAATATTTTTCATTTTTCATGTTGTTGCGGTTATTCATCAATGTGGGTTTTTTTTTTTTTATTGTATATAAAAGTTTGTTGTTAACATTTTCGGTTTTATTTGTTAACATTTTTCATTTTGATGGTATTGTTTTAAATTTTTTTTTTTTTTTTTATTATAAGTTTTTTATATAAAGTTTTGTTTTTACTAGTGCAACATTGTCTCACTTTTCTATTTTTATTTTTGATTACTTAAAACAACGGAAACCGTGTATTTATTAATAAAGTTATTAGTTTTTTTTTTTTAAACACTAGGGTGTATTATAGCTAAGTTTCAATTAGAGAAAATGTTTTTTTTTAGCCAATTTTAAAATTCAATTTCAGCTCTTTTTAGAGTTTTTAGATTTTACACACTGGCAAAATCGCCATGTTGTATTAATCACAATTAAGTGTCAAGTACATGACAGTGATTGCTATTGCACGACAATATTGACTTATTAATTACACTACAGTGGCTTGTGGCACCGTCTTGTTGAAACCACATGTCACACAAGTCTAGCTCTTCCATTTTGGGCTTATAGAATTTCTAATAATCGCGCGGTAGCGCTCGCCATTCACAGTAACGTTCCTAAATTCGTCGTCTTTGAAAGAGTACGGTCCAATGATGTCACCGGCCCATAATCCACACCAAACTGCATTTATCGGGATGCATTGGCAGTTCTTGCAATGCTTCTGGCAGCTCTTCACACCAAATACGGCAATTTTGCTTGTTCACGTATTCAACCAGAATAATTTCCGATATAAAAGTGGATCTTGTGGGGTTTATTATCTGAAGAAATATTCTGGGGTTTGAGTATTATCTTAACAGCCTGCTGATTTTATATGAGCATTTAAATGCCACGTTCAATGGAAAAATTAAAAGACCCTTTTGTTAGCCTGTTTAAGTAATTCGAACTAATATATTTAAAAATCCAAAGTTTATATACAAATAGTATGTCTAGTTAGCATAATTCCATAAAATCAATTAAACATTGATTAACAATAACAAAGTTAACACACTTTATGAAATTTTGCTTATACTTAAAAATAATAATAATGCTATAATAAGAGTAGTGAACATAAGTATTCACACACCCTTTTAGTTTTGGGTATTATTAAAAATACATAAAATGTGTTCTATGTTTATACATTTTGCTTTTCTCTTTTTTGTTTTTATACTTCTGTATCATACTATAATTACAATAATTGTGGGTTACTATAACACATTAAATGTACAAATATATTGTGAATTAAAACAAATAATATTTTCCTTTCATAAGCAAAAGCTTTTTTAAAAAATTCATTAAACTACATAGTATAAAGATATTTTGCTAAAATAATGTTGTATGTGTTCATCTTTTTTTTTGTATACCTTTGTATCATATTATAACTAAGATATTGTAGCAGCTGGTTCTGAATTAAAAAAATTAAAATTAAAATTTTTGCTTTAGTTTGTTTCCAACCCTGCAACACATAAATGACATGTGTCCTAATAATGAGTTTTTAGTCATTTCCCTTAATTTTAAAATCTATTTGTTCATATCTACATTACCTTATTTGTCTGGTGGTCTAACATTCCCGATTTAAACCTTACTTTTCCATTTCAAAACTTAAACAATTCATTTATTATAAAAAAAATTATAGTCCTGACAAGGCAGTCAAAAAAAAAATTAAAAATAATTACAATTTTTAATAAGTAGGAGAGATGCTACTAATATAACCGAAAATATCATACGATTGTATACAATTAAATTAAGTAAAAAACTTATTTTGTTTCGTAAAATTTGCTAATTCGAATGTGTTCAACTTACAGTTTATGATCCTTTTTCCTTTAAAGGATAACGTTTCCTTTAAAGGAAGACGTTGGCAAGTTTTTCAACTTCGTATCGGCCGATGAATTAAGCTTAATGCATCTGCTTCATTCTGTAAAGGTTGATACTAAATTTCATTAGATTTGGTTTAAAAAAAAAACTATAAATCATAAACAGTTGGATGTAAAATCTTCACATTTAGGTTTCATTAAAAAAAAAACAATTCAACATTATAGTATCATAGATACACCAAAAAAACCTTGCTATGTAAAGAATTTACATAATAAATTCAAACATGCCAATAAAATATTACTATTTCTAATTAATTAACTTTAACAATTAAAAATTACTTTTCTTATAAACTATCAAGAGTAACTTCACCAAAGCCATATGATATATTTTAACTTGAATTATCCAGCTTTCATTAAGTTGTTAAATGCTGGTTTATCACTTTAATGGTTTAATAAAAAAAATATCGTAATTAACGTAAGATGAGATTGATTTCTTTAACAATAGATTTAAATATTAATATTTAACAAGTTTGTTATAATTTTTATTAAAAATACAAATTATGTTTTTTCGACCTTTAATTGTGCAATGAAAATGAAAATTATTCAAGTTCGAGGCCATATACTCTATATTTCTTCATTAGGATATTGTCCTAACAAATAATCTATAGAGTTTTTGTTTTCAAATTTATTATTTGACCCTTTCAGGAATGTGTTGATAGATCTATTTCGGGAATTTTCTAGGTTCCCATCATCAGAACACGTTTTGAAAGCGGTAACAATCCCATGCCAAACCTCAAGCATTCATATGAACTAGTTTACTCACTACATGAGAACTAATATACATATGAGTTTGAAATTAAAGATTATAACCATTGATCAAAAAATAAATTGAAAACTTGTTTGATGTGCAAGATCCACCTCTGGTGGATATTCAATACACGTTTTTTTTTTTTGTTTCTCTCTCATTTTTTATATTTTGTTAAGTTAGTTAACAAAACAGGGAAAGTAAACTAGGCGGTACTTTGCCTTTTTTCACAAGTTTGTTATAATTTTTATTAAAAATAAAAATTATGTTTTTTCGACCTTTAATTGTGCAATGAAAATGAAAATTATTCAAGTTCGAGGCCATATACTCTATATTTCTTCATTAGGATATTGTCCTAACAAATAATCTATAGAGTTTTTGTTTTCAAATTTATTATTTGACCCTTTCAGGAATGTGTTGATAGATCTATTTCGGGAATTTTCTAGGTTCCCATCATCAGAACACGTTTTGAAAGCGGTAACAATCCCATGCCAAACCTCAAGCATTCATATGAACTAGTTTACTCACTACATGAGAACTAATATACATATGAGTTTGAAATTAAAGATTATAACCATTGATCAAAAAATAAATTGAAAACTTGTTTGATGTGCAAGATCCACCTCTGGTGGATATTCAATACACGTTTTTTTTTTTTTTTTTTTTTGTTTCTCTCTCATTTTTTATATTTTGTTAAGTTAGTTAACAAAACAGGGAAAGTAAACTAGGCGGTACTTTGCCTTTTTTCACAAGTTTGTTATAATTTTTATTAAAAATAAAAATTATGTTTTTTCGACCTTTAATTGTGCAATGAAAATGAAAATTATTCAAGTTCATATGAACTAGTTTACTCACTACATGAGAACTAATATACATATGAGTTTGAAATTAAAGATTATAACCATTGATCAAAAAATAAATTGAAAACTTGTTTGATGTGCAAGATCCACCTCTGGTGGATATTCAATACACGTTTTTTTTTTGTTTCTCTCTCATTTTTTTATATTTTGTTAAGTTAGTTAACAAAACAGGGAAAGTAAACTAGGCGGTACTTTGCCTTTTTTCACAAGTTTGTTATAATTTTTATTAAAAATAAAAATTATGTTTTTTCGACCTTTAATTGTGCAATGAAAATGAAAATTATTCAAGTTCGAGGCCATATACTCTATATTTCTTCATTAGGATATTGTCCTAATTAGATTATTTGTTAGGACAATATCCTAATGAAGAAATATAGAGTATATGGCCTCGAACTTGAATAATTTTCATTTCCATTATTAATATTTAAGTTTATAATTATATTAATATATCGTAATTAATTTGTAGAAACCAAATTTAACTAAGAGCTTTAAGTTTTGGAATACATATTTGAGTTATTATTAAATAATTCAGCTCTAGGTCATAATTTATAAGTTATTATTAAATGTTAAGTTTAAAATTACGTAAAAAAATTATACCATACCCTGGAGAAATATTGTTGTACTTAGTCTGATATTTTACTAGCCGATTACAATTAAAGAGAACTTTGAAAATCCAATTCAGTGTTAATTCAAGCAAATAAAGTTCGGTTGACAACATAAAGTTTTTGGTTTTTTTTTTGTGTTGACTACGTCACGGCTTTGATACAACAAATTAATTTATTTATTTGTAGCATTAGGGGGGATCGGAACTCCAATATGATTATGGCAGTAAGGTTATGCTTCGGAAATAATTTTGTGACAAAATCTAGATTATGATTGAATTAAAAATTCCAGGTTTCTCCTGTTGTAAATTAAAAATACACGCCAAAAAAAATTATTTAGATATGGTCATTTGCCAAGGGATTTTGATAATTTAAAGAAAACTTTTTGCTTTTAATAGATGACAATCTATGATCCAAATACGTATGTGCTATGATGTTCGCAACTTTTGTTTCAGGAGTCCAATTATTACGTTATTCGCCGATGAACAAAAATTGGTGGTAAAAGTGTCGATGGAATTTGCCAATTCAATTTGATTACTTGAATACAATTCAATATGTACTGGAACATATTGAATTGTATTCAAGTTGAAACCTTCGTGTTATAAAAGACGTGATGCTCTAGTGGGCAATGGGCCTGACATCAATCCCTTTGCACGATCTCAGTATCAAAGAACGAAGCCGACATTAAATTGTCGCCGGCGGCGGCTAATCAAAAATATACTCGGCGGCGGCTGAAAGTCGACTAAAGCCGAACAATTTTCGGCGATAGCGGCTAAGCGAAGGTTAAAAAATGTATTATAATTTAATTCACTTAAAAACGAAAGATAAAAAACATGAATTTGATTATTACATTATAAAAATAAATTGTTTAATTAGATGCAAATGGTTTTACTATTTCAATATTGTCATGTATGAATAGCTGTTTTTTAACAGTAGCTGGATGAAGACGACTTCTTTTAGCATTAACGCAATTTCCAGCTACTGAAAAGGCTTGTTCCGATGATGCGGATGTTGCTGGAATGCCAAAAGAAACGTTTGCCAATTTTGCAACATTTGGGAAGATCTGAAAATGAAAATGTTTATCTTTTAATATGTTAAAATTTTAACCGAATTCTCGTACTTGTTTATTTTGTTGCCACCAATGAAGGGATTCAGTTTCCTGAACTTCTAATTCCAAGTATTTTTTTACTTTTTGTTCTATGTCGTTTACTACGATAGATGACGATCCTATAAAATCCAACATTTGTTGCCGACTACTGGATATTTTCTGTTTGTAATACATTTTTTTAATTTTTATTACAACTTTTTGTAATGCATTTTTAAAATGTTACCTGTTTTTCTTAATAGGTGCCACTGATTGGCTTGTTGATGGTTGGTTTGATAACAACTGGTTATATATGATAATTTTAATTTTCTCGATCTCTTCTAGTATAATTTTTTCTTTTGTAGTAGGTGAGTTTACTTTATATTTTAGCTCATAAGAATTTTCAGCTTTTTCAGGTATTTTTTTTAAATATTTTTCTAATGTTGGCCAATTTTTAAGGCACGCGTCCATTAGAGCTGATACAATATGAATTTTGAAAACTTTAAAACGATTTCTGTTATATATGAATTGCGATATTGACAACATTGTTATGTATGATTATTATCTCTTGGTAACCCTTATCTATGCTTTTGTTAGTATAAGTATTATTGAAAAATTCTCGTGTAATTGGATAGTAATAAAACCACATTTTTGATACAGAATCTAATTAAAAGACTATTACTGAAACATATAAGATATAATAGTGGTGACAGAAGTAAGGACAATGAACCAGGAACAATTAAGCGCTATTTGTGGGTCGTTGGCTGATGCAATTCGTACAGCGGTAACAGAGGCTGTTGCGGCATCACGACCACCTTCATCAATGGCAACAGACAATTCTACACAAGCTTCTTCAAAACCACCTTCTTTTTCAATCAGTGAATACAAAAGTGCAGGGGGCTCTTCGGTTCGTGATTATTTCTCTAGATTTGACTGGGCATTAGAATTGAGCAAGATTTCCAGTGAAGAATACCACAATTATGCCCGTGTGCACATGGGTGGGGAACTTAACACGGCGCTTAGGATATTGATTAGCCCGAAACATCCGGAACTGTGTACATACGAGGAGATGAAGAACATTCTTTGTAATCATTTTGACGGTAAGAAAAATATATATGCGGAAAGTTTCAAGTTCCGGCAAATAAGGCAGAATGTGGGTGAAACCTTGCCAGCTTTTGTTCTGCGGTTGAATGAGGCTGCTACATTGTGTGAATATGGGACATTTCTTGATAGAATGTTGATTGAACAGATGATATTTGGACTCGAATCACGCCTTATTTGTGATGAGGTTATTGCTAAACAACCTAAGGATTTTGCAGAGGCGTATGAAATTGCTTCTTCCAAGGAATTGACTCAACGGTCAACGAGCGTGGTTAGTACAAGTGACGGTGGGCCAACTGAACTGACATGTAAGCTAGGGTTTATACCGACCAAGACGAAAAATGATGTAAAACGCGAAATTAATTCGACAGCGGAAAGGAATTGTTATGGATGTGGTGGTCGGCACTTACGTAAAGACTGCAAATTTAAGAATGCAAAATGTTTTGCTTGCGGCAAAATGGGGCATATCGGCAAAGTGTGCAAATCGATTACGAGACATATATCTGACTCCATAGATGAGAACAGTATCGAACCAGTTCAAATATTGCAGCAAGTTTCAATTGTAAAGTCAGGTGGTGCAACGGACCGGAAGATTATTGCAATGAATATTAATGGTAAGAACGTAAATATGGAGTTAGACACAGGCGCGCCATGTAGTATTATTAGCGTAGAAAAGCTTCGTGCCCTAAATGAAAAATTTGTACTGAGGAAATCTGATCGCCAATTTGCAAGTTATACGGGACATAAGATTAACTGTATAGGCCGAACTATAGTAAATGTGTCGTTAGGCCGTACCAGCTGTAAATTGAACTTGTACGTGGCAGACGGCGAGTTCGATACATTATGTGGTCGCGAGTGGATTACCCATTTTGCAAGGAAATAAATTTCATTGAATTGTTCAAGCCAACGAATAATGGTACCGGAATAGATTTCTTTCCTGCAACTAAACGAATGGTGAATACAATTTCAGTACAAACACCGAACCTTTCAAATGCACAACAACAACGGTTACAACATCTTCTGTCAAAATATGACTTCGTATGTGGTAATATGGCTGGGGCGGTTAAAGGACCGCCTATTAAGGTGCATCTTAAATCAGATGCTAGGCCGATTTTTGTGAGGCCCAGAGAAATTCCGTTTGCCCTAAGGGATGCGTACGCGAAGGAAATCGATGCAAAAATTGCAGCTGGCTTTTACAAAAAAGTAGAATATTCAGAATGGGCTTCTACTACGCACGTAGTGACAAAGAAGAGTGGTGGTATACGCATTACTGGCAATTATAAACCAACCGTCAATCCACAAATGGTAATAGATGAGCATCCCATACCAAGGACAGAAGATATATTTAATAAAATGAAGGGAGCGACAGTGTTTGCACATTTGGACATTACAGATGCTTACACACATTTGGTCCTAGATGAAGAATTTGCTCACGTATTAACGCTTAACACCCCAACACATGGACTAATACGTCCAACACGTGCTGTGTATGGTGCTGCCAACATACCGGCTATATGGCAGAGAACAATGGAGATGGCAATACAAGGTATACCCAACATCCTTAATTTTTTCGATGATATTCTTATTTATGCCACAAATGTAGATGAACTTTTCGGAATTTTGGAAATAACACTGAAGAAGCTTGGAAATTTGGGATTTAAGTTAAATAAAGCAAAATGCGTTTTTGTTACATCATCTATTGAATTTTTAGGTCACGAAATCGATGCCCAGGGTATTCATAAATCTAGCAAGCATATCGATGCGATATTACATGCAGCAAAACCAGCTACTATAGAACATCTGCAATTATTTTTGGGGGAAAGCATCGTATTACTCCAACTTTATTCCAAATTTGTCTACATTAGAGAGACCACTACGCGATATATTGAAAAACAGGCAATTCTACTGGACGAAGGAAGCAGATAGGGCCTATCAGGGAATTAAGAAAATTTTAGTATCGCCACGAGTTTTAATTCCCTACGACCCTTCCTTACCTCTGATCCTTGCAACCGACGCCAGCAAGACGGGACTGGGTGCTGTATTATCCCATCGCTTGCAAGATAACCAAGAGCGGCCGATCGCATATGCTAGCCGAACCATGAGCGCTACGGAACAGCGTTACTCGCAAATTGATAAGGAAGCGTTGGCCATAGTCTGGGCGGTGCAAAAATTCTTCAAATACCTTTATGCACGTCATTGGACTTTAATTACTGACCACAAGCCGCTGGTTCAAATATTGCAACCTGGTAAGTCACTGCCTGTATTGTGCATATCACGTATGGCTAATTATGCTGACTTTCTCTCCAATTTCGATTTTGACGTAATTCACAAAACTTCAAAAGAGAACATAAATGCCGACTATTTATCTCGTTTGTCAACGTCGAGCGCAAATAAAATTTATACTCTTCGAGGCACGGTTGACGAAAGTGATGGATTTGACAGTTTCATAATTCGACAAATAAATCAACTGCCATTAACTGCGGTACGTATTGCACATGAAACAAGAAGGGATGAACGACTTGGGAAAATTCTTCAGATACTGGAAGGGGGTGGTTGTTTGAGTAGATCTGGTTATAAATCACCAGAGATAAACTATAAACTTTCATCAGGATGCTTAACGTTTGAGCATCGTATCGTGATTCCTCCTAAATTTCATGAGAATGCCTTTTCTAAATGGCTGGAAGTGAAGGTTACGAAGTCTATTACGGCAGCTGCGACGATTACGCTCCTAGATGAAGTGTTTGCAACTTATGGTGTACCATTAAAGATTGTTTCAGATAATGGGACAAACTTTTCTTCTGCCGAATTCAACAATTTTTTGACAAAGGTAGGTGTGAAATACCATAAATACACCGCTCCATACCATCCATCTACAAATGGACAAGCGGAGCGCAATGTGCAGACGGTGAAGAATGCTTTGAAGGCAATGGACACAAGCAAGGATACTTTGAGAGAAAACCTCAACGAGTTTTTAAGACAGTACAGAAATGCACCGCATTATACAACGGGTCAGTCACCAGCACAACTGTTATTTGGCCGACAAATTCGTACGCGCCTTGATCTTGTACGACCAGAGGAGATTAAAACTAGGATATCATCAGAACAATATCTCAAAACCAATAGTAATTATCGGCAGCTAATGAATGATCAGATCGTTGATTTTCTTTCGGGAAATCCACGTATAAGTAAATGGCTTAAAGGGAAGGTAAATAGACGGCTAGGTGATATTCACTATGAAATATTCCAGGGCAAGTGCTATAAAAGGCACATTGACCAAATTCGAGGCATACCCAGAAACGTTAGTTCAAAAGACGATGCATCTGCAATTGTCAGTCCTGAAAATATTCCAGGGAACAATGATTACACTGGGACGTTTCCTGCCAACAGTTCTTTTAGAAAATCGGAAGCACCGAGCGCCAACGGGCAACAGCAAGAAGATTTTATCACAACTCAAAATCGGAAAAATAACGGCGAAATAGAAAGCGGGGAAGAAGAAAGCAATTACTTTACAACACCATCAGTTTCAATTAATAGAGACGCGAATGTTTTAACTCCAAATTTGTCTGCTTCATTTGAAGGATATACTGAGCTATCAACATCCACACCGACGACTGTCGAGGGACAAGAAGGTAATTTGCGTCGTTCATCAAGGGTCCGTAGACCAAGAGTCCTATTCTCTCCGTAGGGGAAAAAGTGTTATATATGAATTGCGATATTGACAACATTGTTATGTATGATTATTATCTCTTGGTAACCCTTATCTATGCTTTTGTTAGTATAAGTATTATTGGAAAATTCTCGTGTAATTGGATAGTAATAAAACCACATTTTTGATACAGAATCTAATTAAAAGACTATTACTGAAACATATAAGATATAATAATTTCCAAAATTTTTCTTTGCAAAACTGCAAAGATCGATTGTTAACTGAAAACATGATTCCATTTCAGTTTTTTCTAATAATGCTAAAATGTTTTCGTAAAAAAAATACATGTCGAAATTGTTGGAAAGTTCTGCCCTTGTAAATATTTAGTAGCATTCTCGAATATTTTTAAAAAATCTCCAAATTCATTGATTATTTTTTTCCATTTCTGGTATAATCAGTGGATCTTGTTTAGCTTTTATTAACGCTATGTTAATTATACTGCCGCTTTTTACGAAGCTTTCAATCATCGTATGAAGGGAGTTCCAACGCGTAGGAACCGAGTTTTTTAACGATGGGCGTTGTTTGGGGTTTAAAGAGTTTTCAACAAGTTCTGTAAAATCATCATCTGGATAATTCTTCAGAGCTCCACATCAAGCTTCGGTATATTTGCTTCAGCTTGCGAATTATATTATTTATATGGCAAAATTCTTCATTGTTAAGTATGTCGTGCATTATAAATCGATGCAGTAAATGCGCATTGCATCCATATCGAAAAATATTTTTAATTTTTAAAGCAGCAACTATATTACTGCCCCCATCGGTAACAGCACAAATATTTTTCTCCTGCAAATTAAATTCGACTAAAGTGTCACTAATTTTTTTCAGATACAGCTGCAGCTGTATGTGGTCGTGGAAAAATTTCCGTCTTCAACGTTACGATTTTTAGTTCAAAATTTTTGCAAAAATGAACTTTGACATTCACATACGATAAGTGTTTGTACTTATCAGACCACATATCCATAACAAGCGTTATATTTTTCGGCGATGCTTCTAAAAATTTTTTGACGTGGCCCAAATAAACTATATAAACATCATTCAAAGCTGTTCCTCCAACAGTTCTGTCCGTTGGCAAAACGGTCTTAGGATTTAAAAATTTAACAAATTTGTTGAATCCTGGTTTTTCTACAATTTTAAATGGCTGGAGATCCCAGCAGCACATTTCGGCAATTCTACGGCCGTTTTGGTGTTTGTTGTTGTTAGCAGATGATGCCTCTAATGCACTTTGGGTTATGAATGTGCTCTTCTTTTCGTTAACAGATTTTACTTCCAAATTATGTATTGTCCGTAAGTGGCTCATGTAATTTGTGGTTGAAGTTGATTTATTAAAACTTATAGATATGTAAAAATTAGTCCTGTTGCAAGAATTAAGGAATTATAATTTACTTACCCCTTTAAAATACCTTCGGTATCTAAGCAAATTTTACAAAATTTCATGTTTTCCAATATGTGTCTATCTTTTATGAATAGACTACCAAAATGCTTCCAACATTCCGATAAACCCGTTAGGTTTACTTGAACCTTTGCCACTTTTTTTATATCATATTTTCTTTTAAGCAATTCTTCATAATATGCTATATCGGCAGATTTTGAAATAAATGTATTTACATCAGTAGACGCATCTGAGTTAGAATCAGAATCTGATGAAATTGTGGGTTTAGGTTGTGTAGTATGAAAAAAGTTTTTTATATTTTTTTGAGCCATTGTAAGATTTGGAAAATTTACTTTTTCTTTTTCTAGTGAAGAGCAATATAACGGCACTTTTTGCAAACGCTAGAGAATACATAATGAAAACTTATGGTTGCCAGATTGGTGAGTAATAAAAGCCGGATGAAGGCGGAGGATTCTTAAAATAATATGATTTTGTAGTTT
The DNA here is from genome assembly GCA_021234595.1 of Delia radicum. Lineage (NCBI taxonomy): Eukaryota > Metazoa > Arthropoda > Insecta > Diptera > Anthomyiidae > Delia > Delia radicum. Next base: position 53,308,889 of record CM037852.1, read on the forward strand.
AAATGAATTTAGATAAAAAAATATCGGCTCAGCTGCTATAGTCGGCTCAGCTGATATAGTCGGCTCAGCTGATATAGTCGGCTCAGCTGATATAGTCGGCTAATATTTTGTACCCGAAATTAGCCGCTCATGTCGGCGGCGGCTTAGCCGCGGCTATTAGCCGATCGGCTTCGTTCTCTGCTCAGTATGTCCCAATGAAAAGTTCTACACACGATTGTCTTAAAAATTTTAAGAGCTTATAATTTTTTTTTTTTTTTTGAAAGAAACTAAAATCTTGGATTGCCAAAAAAAAATTAAAATTTTGTTTAGATGTCTCGTCTAGTGACGTTGATTGCCAAAAAAAAAGAACTTCACCGGAATTATTGGCCAGAAATATTGACATTTCGCCCATGTCAAATGTAAGCAGTGCATTTCAAAGTACATATAAAATTAGATCCAACCAAATCACAATATAAATAAAATAAAGTCTTTCCAGTCTTAGTAATGTAGCTTTCATCATGTGGTAGGGTATTAAAAGAAAATAATTTAAAAGAGAATACACTATAAAATATCTTATAAAAAAAAATGAATTTAATAAGCAAAGCTTTGAAATACTGCCAATAAGTAATATATTGAAAAGTATTGCATCCTCTCTGTATGATAAAAGTTATGACTTGCTATACAGGTTTAAGAAGAGCTTTTCGTCTGTACCATTACTTGCTCTTCCACAAATCAGAGTTTTAAAACAATTCAATATTCCACAAATTATCTCATGCTACAAAATCTGGGCATAAATTCGGTTTACCGACACCTCACCAAAATAAATGAAATTTTGTCCTTTAATAGAAGAGACCACGCTGAGTCGAAATAAAAAAAAATTTTGCGTCGCTCACGCCCCCTTTTCAGTGGGTGGGGCTCCAAAGTTTGAAATGAAATTGCAAATAACTTCAAAACTACTATCTTTCCAATGAGGTATATAATGTCCCAAAATATTAACCCCTTGCTGCCCAAATAAAGCATTTTTGTTTTTTTTATGGTTTTTTTTTTTTAACGCTCTTTTTGTTAAATAACGCCTATAAAAGTACATAAAAAGTGTATAAAAAGGGAAAGTCTGTTTTATAAGCTTTCATAAAAGGTGCAACATGACCCCATAGGTCTTGAAATGAAGTAGTTATTAAGGGTTAAAGTTGACCATTAATAGGCAAAACTATGATTTTTGCAAGATTTTGAAAATTAGATTTTGTTGTATGGTATGGTTTAAGATTTTGTATGCAAAAGAAAACTTGTAAATATGCCAAAATTTCTGCGGCCCGGGGCGAAGCCTCAGCGAAGCCGGTGGGAGGACTGGTGGGAGGAGAAAACCCCTAAGCCCGGCCGAAGGCCGGTTACGCAGAAAAACTATTTTGCAAAGACCCATATATGGGCACGTCGATATATGGTTCAAAATTTGAAAAAGGGTTTGTAAAAAAAATCATGATGCTTTTTTTGGGCAGTAAAGGGTTAATATTTTAGGACATTATATACACCATTGGAAAGATATTTTTGAGATCTTTCCGCCTGAGAAATATGGTCACGTCGATATATGGCTCAAATTTTGAAAAAAGGACGTTTAAAAAAAAAAAAATATAAAAAAAACAAAAATTGTTTTATTTGGGCAGCAAAGGGTTAATATTTTAGGACATTTTATACTCCATTGGAAAGATATTTTCAAGACCTTTCCAACGACGCCAGTTTTGTTAAGATCAGATAAGTAGTTTTGAAGTTATTTCGGATTTCATTTCAAATTTGGAGCCCCGCCCACTGAAAAGGGGGCGTGAGCGACGCAAAAAAAAATTTTTTTTGGACTCTGTGGGGTCAAATGTTCAAGGTCAAAAAATTTCAAAAAATTCTGAGAGGTGTCGGTAAACTGAATTTGTTCCGTTCAATAAACTTATATTAAAAAATTTTTATAAAACTGATTTCCATTAATTATTAAATTTTTTCAACATATTTTTATGTAGTGATTTCACTCTTGCATTATAAATTTCTATTAGAACATTTAAATCATCAATATCCAATATTTTGTATGGGCGGTTCATGTTTTCTTCTATTCTCTACTTTAACTAAACTAAATCTCCTCTGAGTTCAACATTGCGTTGTTGCTCCTCAGATTTAAATTTTCTCTTTCTCTTTACTTCTAAAATTAACTCCCGTGCCCTTCGTAATGAAAAATGCAATCTAGTCCTTAGTTCATTTACATAACTATCAAGATCATAAAATTTTCTAGAAATTTCTACCTCGTCACCTGGTAACTGAGGAAGTTTTCCAAATACTAATTCATATGGGGAATATTCCGTATCACCGTGAGGGGTTGCGTTATAAGCAAAAGTAAAGTACGGTATCCACAAAGTTTAGGAAGTATTCGTTAAGAACATGATGATTGCGTTCTACTGTTCCCAATGTCTCGTGATGGTAAGGTGTTGCGAAATTCTGTTTTATTTTTAATAATTCACAGATCTCTCTCATTAACTCATTTGTAAACTCAGTTCCTTTATCGGTTTTAAAAACTTTAAATAATCCATATTTAAGAATGACTTGTTCCACCAATGTTTTTTCTATTAATTTAGCGTTCTTGACCTCAACAGGATGTGCTATAACATATTTCGTTAATTCGCACTGCATGGTCAGTATATATCTAAAATGTTCCGATGGTCTCAGTACACTCAAAAAAATAAGTTAGTACAAAAGTTAGTAAAACGTCTTGTAAATCAGGTATACTATTTTTTAGCAAATTTTTTTGTTAAAATCGTGCTTTCAGCTAAAATTTTGTTATACTTATTCAGCACTTAACTGTTTTATACTAATGCTTTACTAATGTTTTACTAATTAATTTTGCTAAAAAAAATTGTGCTGATAAGCACATTAATAGTGTGGATTAAAACAACTTAAATTTTGCGTTGTCACCGGCTTGTGAAAATAATTGTCTATTAATAAAATAAAAGACAAAAGAAAATATTTAAATTTAATATGTATTTCTATAATCAATGTTAATAGATTAATAATCTAGTGTGTCCAAATTGCAAACAAACATATACAGACATGTAGACAGAGTAAAGCGAAAGGCAAAGACACACATCTTAGGTAGATTTGTATGGTTCCTTTTTCTTATTGCAAAAAAAGGGTTGTTTTTTTCGTTTCGTTTGTTTTTGTTTATTTTTACGTTTCGTTTCTAGAATTATCTTCGGCAGTTGCGTCATTGAAAAGATAGCATCATTAAGACAACCATTGATGTAAGTAGTTGAAAGAAAATTTTTGTTATGTTATATATATTTATTTCTATATATTTTCAGATATTAAATTAATTCATGTCGTCAATGTGGGAAAATGAAAATTTTTATATTTCGTAATTATTGTAAATTATTTTTAAAAGAATCACAAAAATATGTTTTATGATTTTCAGCAAATAAATGAACTAAATTACAATTTTTATACAAATTTTTTGCGTTTTTTTTCAGTCTACTAAAATTCAGCAAAAAATGTATTAATTTTTACCAACGCTTTTTTATTTCTAATCTACTAAGTGTTAGCAAAACTTTTGCTGAATCTACAAATTTTGTTGCTAAAAATCAGCTCGCTGATTTTCAGCAAAAGATTTTGCTGACATTAGCAACTTTTTTTGCAAGCATCCTCCTGACTAAAATTTTGCTGACTCAGCAAAATTTTTTGCTGACTTTACAAACTTTTTTTTTTTTAGTGTAGACCAACTGTGTCCATTGTAATAATCTCGAAACTATTTGATGGCGTATCTGTCTCTGTTATGTCTAACTTGTTTGTTCTTTTGACACGGATACATATTTATGTATTTCTTAACCATTTTGCTCATGTTTTTCCATATGTATCTTTGTTTTAGTTTAGATATTGTTTTTCTGATTCCAAAGTGACCACTATGAGGTGTATTATGGAATTCCTCAATTAACTTATATTGTTTTGTTATGTCTTCAATCCTCTTTGGTTGTTTGTCATTATTTTTAAGTTTATTATATTTTTCTTTTAATTCTTCGGCTTTCATATAATTAAAAATTTCATCATCATCATATAGTACGTACTTTTTATATTTTAATTTTCGTAATTTTAATATAAGTTTTTTCCATGTTTTACTATATGAGTGCGTTGCCTTTTTTCTTTTCAACTTTTTAAATGTCTTTAATAAATAATGTTAGGACGAGTTGCAATGATAGTATTAGAAATTTGATTCGAATTCTAACTAAACAACGTAGTGGTTTAAATATATGCCATATAAACGCCCAAAGCTTAGCAAACAAAATGGATGAATTTCGGTATCTGTTTGAAGAATCTGATGTTGATATTAATTGTATAAGAGAAACTTGTTTAATTACTGCAAATGGTTATAAGTTTTTCAGGAATGACAGATCATCACACGCAGGTGGTGTTGCTATATACGTTAAGAGCCATATACAAAGTAAAATCGTATGCATATCAAATTACGATGACAAAACTGGCGATGACATAACTGTTGATGACAAAATTGAAAAAACAAAAAATAAAATTGAATACATATTTTTCGAAGTCACTGCTGGAGATTCTAAATTATTAGTTGAATGCACCTATAGACCTATTCCTTATGATTCCTTTGTTAGTTTTTGGAACTTCTGACCGTAAGGTACTATGACATTGTTATTGCTAGTGACTTTAATGCAAACATCTTGGCCACGCCTTATTTAGTTAATTCCCTCATGTCATTTGGATTACATGTAGTCAACACGGAAAACCCTACTCACTTTTCTATTACAAATAGTACGTTGCTCGACATTTTTATTGTAAGTTATACTTATAAATCATTGCTTTTTGATCAATTAAGTGCACCCTGTTTTTCGAAGCATGATTTAATTTTTATGACATGACTTTAAAATATCGAAGGATAAACCCCCTATTAGCTATCGAGATTTTCGTCACACAAATCATGATCTGCTTGAGGAGTATTTCAATAATATTCAGTGGAACCTCATTTATTTCATGGTCACTGCTGATGAACAGCTTCACTTTTTAAATAATAATGTACGCCGGCTCTTCGATCTTACTGTTCCTACTCGTATTTATCGTGGTGATAAGGGAAATACATCATGGTTCAACACTCGTATTAAAAATAGATCATCGGGATGAACTGTATGCACGTTGGAAAAGATTCAGAACAACGGAGCTTCACGAGGAATATTGCATTGCTCGTCGTAATGTTAATAAAAGCATTCGTGATGCAAAATCTAAGTTTTATGCTTCCCGATTTCAATCAGCCGTTGACTCTAAACAAAATGGCGAACTATAAAGGAAATTGGAATAGGAAAAACTACAACTGCCGCTTGTAATGTTCATGTTAACAAATTAAATCGATTGTTCACAAATTTTCCGTCAACAACGAACATTTTAGATCGGAATACTTCTGTTATGCCAATTCATTTCCCAACGCAACAATATACGCGTAATTTTGAATTCACAGGTGTCATTCCTCCTGATGTGTTATCGTGTTGTCTATCAGTAAAGTCGAACACAGTTGGATATGATGATATGCGCCCAAAGTTCTTAAAACTTCTACTACAGAAGTTGTTATTACTTATCACACATATTTTAAATACCATAATCACCACTAGCTGCTTTCTTAGTTGTTGGAAGCATGCAAAGATTATCCCTATTACTAAGTCTAGAACTGAATTTCGGCCCATTTCAATACTACCATATTTATCCAAGGTCTTTAAACGAATTCTTCACCAACAGATGTGCAAATATTTAACAGATCATAGCCTTCTTTCGGAGTAACAATCTGGTTTCAGAGCAAAACATAGCTGCGTTACTGCTCTAATTAACGTATCTGAGTATATCAGACTTAATCTCGACGTTGGTAATATATCGTTCCTTGTACTACTTGATCATTCGAAGGCATTTGATTGTGTCAACCATAACATACTTTGCACCAAATTCACCTCGAATTTTAATTTTTCTACATCGGCTACCGCTCTGATAGCCTCATATCTTCTAGATCGGAGTCAATCAGTGACAACAGGAGTTTCAACATAAACTCCACTGGCCATAAAGAATGGTGTACCGCAGGGTTCTATTTTGGGACCCTACTTTTCTGTTTATATATAAATGACTTACCATCTCAACTTTTAAATTGCAACATACACATTTATGCTGATGATGTTCAAGTATATTTAAGCTGCAAGAAAAATCTTATTTTTGAGTGTATCTCAAATTGAACGATGACCTTAGGAGAATACATAAACTTCACATTAATCCTAAAAAGTCAAAATGTCTTATCGTATCAAAAAGCAGACAAAAAATACCCACTTGTTTAATCTGCAAGGAATCTCGGTATCATATTTGATAAGGAGCTTAGGTGGAATACACACATAAATGCTGCAACCGGAAATACTTTTGCTATGCTAGGAACTCTTTACCAAACTCAACATTTGACACCAGTACATATTGGGAAACTTCTTGCTAAAACTCTTATAATGCCCAAACTGCTTTATGGCTGTGAAATTTTTTCTAGCTGTGATTCTGTTGCTACCAAAAAACTTAATATAGCTTTCAATGCTGTTATACGATACGTCTATGGACTTAAACGATATGATGGTACGTCGCAGTATTCTAAATCTTTATATGGCGTAAGTTTTGGTGACTTGCTTACGATAAAGACTTTAATTTTCTTACACCAATATATATAATATATACCAAAGAGCCAGATTACCTATATAGACGCCTGCGGTTTACTTCATCTGAAAGAGGAAAGGCATTAATATATACCCTACGCCGGGTTGGGGTCGTATGCCCGAATTTCAAAATCCCGAATTCAAAATCCCGAATTCAAAATCCCGAATTCTAAAATCCCGAACTTTAAAATCCCGAATTTCAAAATCCCGAACTTGAAAATCCCGAATTTCAAAATCCCGAATTGTTGTGCAGTTTTTAATGTTAAAAATCGCCGCGATTTTTAACATCAAAAACTGCACAACAATTCGGGATTTTGAAATTCGGAATTTTTAACAGCAAAAACCTCAGAACTAAAATGTTGTTCTACCTTAATTAATACTTGCTGAAATTTATAAAAAAAAATCTTAGTGAGCATTGAAAAATTTTAATTGTAGAAATAGAATTAATACTTGCTGAAATTTATAAAAAAAATCTTAGTGAGCATTGAAAAATTTGAATTGTAGAAATAGAAAGTGGGCGACAAACTTTCATTCTCTGTTTTAAATCAAAGTAGTGCGGTTGAAAGTATTTTATAATAATAAAAAATGAGTCTCGAAATAATTGATTCAAATAAAGGAAACCCAAAACTATTTTTAAATGGTTATTGTTATCATCTGGAAAAGAAAACAGAAAAAGTTTACTACTGGTGCTGTGCCAATCGGAAAGAAAAACATTGCAAAAGCCGATTACATACAATAATGGAGAAGAAGGAACATGTCATAAAAAAGGAACAATCTGAGCATAGTCATCCTCCTATTGGACATTCTAAGCATGTGGCTCTTGCTAATAATGCTTTAAAGAATAAAGCAAAACTTAACATTGGAGTACCCCCTTCTCAAATTATAAGGGATACCATGGTTGAAACGGATCAGCATTGTCGTGTTTACCTGCCAACCAAGGGAGCACAAAAACAAAAAATTTCCCGTGTCCGTTCGGATATTTTGAAGGAGCCCCTACGTTTAGAGGATATTGATATTCCCTACGAGAACAAATACCTCGAAGGTGAGCTCTTCGTTTTGGATGAAAACGAATTCGCAGGTGAAAAAAACATCGAAAAAAATAGCGTGTTGGCTGAAAAAGAACTACGTTGATGGACCATATGAAAGAGGATTTTGGTCGACCTGCGATATGCTGGAAGAAAACTATCCGAGAACACAAAATTCTGTTGAATCGTGGCACAGGCGACTTAAGGTAGTTGTAGGTAAAAAGAATTGCGGATTGTATGATTTAATCGGGAACTTGGCCAAGGAACTCGTTGTTGCTAAAACAGCAATAGAAAAAGTCAAATCTGGAGAGAGATTGCCAAGAAACAAAAAAAATTTAAAAAAGAATAAGAATTTAAAAGAAATATTAAAAAATAAAGATACAATGCTCAAAACTGATTTTTTAAAAGCAATTGCAACAAATATTGCACTATAAATAATACTTTTTACATTTTATATCTTATTAATATTATTCATAAATGTAGTCTTAAACATGTATTCTAATAAAGAATTAGAAAAATTAAAATATATATATATATATATATATATATATATATATTAATATTTAAAAATGAAGTCTTAAAACATGTATTTTATTAAAAAAAAAATTTTAAAATCCCGAATTCGGGATTATTTATTATAAAACATATATTCAGGATTTTGAAATTTGAGATTTTGGAATTCGGGATTTCGAATTCGGGATTTTTAAAAAAATCGGGATTTTGAGATTTCGGGATTTTGAAAGTCGAGATTTTGAGACTATCCCCCTACGCCGTAGTTTAAATTCTGATTGGCACTTTTTAATAAGCGCTGAACATCATTGGAACTCTCTACCCTTTAGTATTCAATTAATAGGCAACGCTTTACAATTTAAAAATAAACTTTTCTCGAGCTCTTAAAATTTGTGTATCAATTATAATGTACTATATTTTAAAATGTTTGTTTGTTTTATAACTTTATTTTTTTAAATATTTTTTATGTTCTATTTTATTTATGTTATAATTATATTGTAATATTTAAATTTTATATAATTTAAATTTTACGAAACGACTATGCCATTATAAGATCACATGCTGTAATTTAAAAGATTTTAATCTTGTTGTATGTGAGTGATATTTCAATTAAATAAATAAATAAAATAAATGTTTCTGAAAACATAGGATTTTCACTTTTATTACATATTACGATTGTAATTTTATCATTTAATGTTTGCTGCAGTTTTTTATTATAGATATATTTTAATCTTTGAAGCTTCTTTGTATCATTAATCGACGTGCAATCCCACATATGAAATTGATCAGTCTTCCTTTGAGATGTACACTTCTCATTATTTTGAATATTTAATTTATCTGTTTTATGGTTAACCATGCTACGTTTAATTTCCAAAGGTCTTTTTTGTTTCTCATCGATTTGAGGAGGTATCATATTCTTTAGTATATTTGAGTCTATTTCTATACGTGACATTGCGTCAGCGCTTGTGTTATTAGAACCCTTTTTGTAGATTATATCATAATCAGCTAATTCTAGTCAATTTGGAAGATGGGTTTTTGTGAGAAAATAATGCTATTAGTGGTCTATGGTCAGTGACCACGATGAACTTCCTTCCATAAAGGTAAGGTCGGAAAAATTGAATACAAAAAAAAATTCCCAGTAATTCTTTTTCTATTACCGATTTGTTCTTCTCATGCTTGTTTAAAGTTCTGCTAGCATATGATATGGATTATCATTTCCAATTTCTCCTTGTGCGTCAGTTGTGAGAATGAATGGTTTGTCAAAGTCCGGATACATTAATATCGGAGGATTCATTAGTTTCGTTCGTAATTTATCGAATGCCGTCTGACACTCATTTGTCCAATCAAAAATGGCATTCTTCTTCATAAGTGCGTTTAAGCATGTTGTTATGTTCGCAAAATTTTTAATAAATCGTCTATAGTAATTACAGAACGCAATGAATCGTCTTACTTCATCCACATTTTTCGGAATAGGATATCTTTCAATCACATTATATATTGATAAGTCTGGTTTTATGCCGTATTTTGTTATTAGGTGTCCCATATACACTACTTCTGGTCTTAGAAAGCAAAATGTTTTAGGATTCAACTTCAAATTGTACTTTTGAAGCCTTTCGAATACTTTAACAAGATTATCGTTATGATGATTTAAATTACAACCAAAAACAATAATATCGTCTACATATAGAAATGCTTCCGATTCCAAGCCAGTTAAGGCTATAGTTAACATTCTCTGAAAGCTGTTGGATAATATTTTTAATCCAAATGCTAATCTAGTGTATTGATAATGTCCACTATGTGTGGAGAAAGCTGCCATTGGCCCAGAATCCTCATGGAGGATTATTTGGTAAAATGAACTAGTCATGTCCTAGGTGGAGAAATACTTCGCTCTTCAAAATTTATCCAATATATCATCCAGTCTTGTCAATGGCAATTTATCGTTCACAATTTTGTCGTTTAATTTTCTAAAATCAACTACTAATCGCCATTTTCCTATATCAGCTTGACCCTTTTTTGGTACTAATAATAAAGGTGCATTATATGGACTATTAGATGGTTCGATAATGTTGTCATTCAATAATTTTCCAACTTGATCATTGATTTCGTGTGTGTGAGTCTGTGGTAAACGATAGTTCTTTATATAACCTGGTGTTTCATCATGCAATTGGATGTTTTGCTGGTAAAAATTGTTTACTGTTAACCGTTCTCCCGCTAAATATCTTCTCACTATTTTCATTATTTAATTTTTATCGACATTATTAATTCCTTTAAGATTTATTGTATTTAATAATTTCGCAAATCGTTCCTTGGAAAAATATTCGGTGCTCTTTTGTCTCTGTACCAAAATGTCATATTTCCCTAGTGGAATGGTGTTGACTTTAAGATCTGATATGTGTGTCGTGCATTCTAGATTATTCAATAGTTTGACGTGACAATTGCCATTTTTGGGTATTATTGTATTGGCTATAAAGATTCCTTTCTTCACTTCATGGCTACATATGACTTTCATATTAATAGGTAGAATTACTTCGCTTCTTGGTGGTATACTAATGTTATTAATTCTCATAGCGCTGTTCTCTATAGGAAGAATTATCTTCTCATTATTTATGTTGAAACTAAATGTACATGTGTCATAATCTATAATGCAGTTATTTTTACGTAAACAATCTTTTCTCAATATTCCGTTAATTGGAAAATCCATTGAAACTAACTGAATTTTATGTTCTATTACGTTATTCTCTAATAAAATTGTGATATTAGTAGAACCAATAGACTCTATTTCTAGGTCAGCAATACCAATCAAATTGCAAAAATCATCTCTATTCTCCGTATGGCTTGGTAGCTTATCTTCCTTGCTTAGTGATATGTCTGCTCCCGTGTCTATGAAAAATGTTAATTTCTCACGGACAGATTTGATTGACAAATGTTATATCAACTCACTCTAAGAACGAGCAAAAACTCCCTTTTGAATAATTATATTAAGTATTCTGACAAACTGTCCTAGGTATGTATTTTTAAGTCTTATCGCATAAGGATAAAACCCACGATTAATAATAATAACCAGATATATTTTTAAGTGTTATCACATAAGAGAAAAACCCATGATTAGTATTGTAATCTTTTAGTACCTTTCTTATGAAACATAATAAAGATCTAATTATGTGTTAGGGAAAAACAACAGCACCGATAAACAATTATCTACCTGTGTTTGTTTATCAGGATAACACATTTATTATGTAGAGAATAAATAGTATAAATAGAGAAACAATTCATTTTAATAAAGAGTTCTGATAATACTACGGAGAAAGAAACAAACGTTTTTTTTTTTAATTTTATATCAGGATCTAAAATTGGCGCAGTCGGTAGGATAACAAACTAGTTTTGTTATCCCTGCAAATAAGAACCTACGGCATACTAACATCCTTAAACGAATATTAAGGATATCAAGTGCTAACGGTATAAAATTCGTAAAAAAGATTTATTGAAAATAAAATCTATAACGAATTATGGCAGTCAACGCAGGAAATCCTAACTTAGCAGCAGCAGCAGCAGCTGGAGGACAATTACGAGCGCTTGACATCAATCCACTAAACTATTTGGAAAAACTACAAGGATTTGATGGTAGAAAAGAAGATTTGTCAACCTTTTGTACCAACGTCGATGATATTTTACCCACACTATTGGCCTATAACGCACAAGCTCAAAGAATGTGCATAAACATCATCAAGTCAAAACTAACTGGAAAAGCTAGAAGAGCAATGGAAATAAATACACATTTAAACAGCTGGACAGAAATAAAAGCAATGCTAGAAACTAATTTCGGAGGATTTCAAACTTCCGATCAATTGTACGAAGAACTGAGAGCAGCACAATATCGAGGTAATGCCCTCGAATATTACAACTTCATATTACATAAGTTAGCAATACTGAATCAAAAGTCCAGACAAGAAGGAAACCTTCAAGATGTTCCAAGAAATATCCAAACAGCTTTAAAAATCTTTATGACAAGATTGCCAGTACACATGAGGACGGTATTATGTGCTTTAAAACCGAAAACAATGGAAGAAGCCATCCATGAATTATCCCAATCAGGATTTCTAACAGAGGAAAAAAGAAAACCTATAACAATGAACAATCATCAGCATAACCAACAACATAGAGGTAATAACCCTAATTGGCAACAAAGGTTTCACCAACAACAACAACAACATTATGTTCAACAACCACTACCAGAACCAATGGACACAACCACAGCCCAAACTAGAAGACAAAATCATCATCAAACCCCAAGAATGGAATGTAATTGTAAGTGTACAAATTATAAAAATAATGTTGACCAATACAAAAACGAAATTGTAGAAACCTATGAATCAGGAAATTTTTCATGTACCAGCCTCTCTGGGGGACAACCCAAACGACGTGGACTTCCCTATATCTTACTTAGAGGACAGACAAGAACTCTTAGAGTACTAATTGACACAGGATCTACTGAAAATTTTCTCAATTTAGACCAATGTCCGCCTAAGTTCATTAAAAAATTAAATAACCCCAGTAACATTAAAACCGCTTCAGGAAATTTTCATATTACCCATGAAGGCACAATTCCCAAAAATACTATTCAAATCCCTTTAAATTCGGACACTACTTTTGGACTCTATAAATTCCATGAATTTTTTAACGGTCTTTTAGGACATCTAACGTTAGAACAAAATAACTCCATAATTAATTACGAGACAAAACAGATTAAAATCAACGGAAAAACTTTCCCATTGTATTATGAAGGAGATTCAGAGGAAATACTCCCAAAAATTTTAAATCAACTACCAGAACTATTCAATATCGAATATTTAGGTACTAATGACCTATTACGCTTAGACCATCTTAATTCAGAGGAATCAAAGGCGATAAGAATTTTGGTTCAGAATCACGGAGACGTTTTTTATCACAAAGGTGACGATTTGACCTTTACTAATGAGATTAAACACAAAATTGATACTGGACTTTCCGGACCAATCTATAGCAAAACCTATAGATATCCTGTTATCCACACTGAAGAAGTGGAAAAACAAATGAATGAAATGCTAGAACAAGGCATCATTAAACATAGTAATTCCCCATATAATGCTCCTATATGGATTGTTCCTAAAAAAGAGGACAAAGAAGGTAACAAAGAGTGGCGCATTGTCATTGATTACCGCAAATTAAACCAAGTCACTAGAGAAGATAAATATCCTATCCCTAGAATTGATGACGTCTTAGATAAACTAGGACGGGCAAATTATTTCTCAACTTTAGATCTAACTAAAGGATTTTATCAAATAGAAGTAGAACCGAAGGATTGAGAGAAAACTGCTTTTACAACTCACAACGGACATTTTGAATTTGTAAGAATGCCTTTTGGACTGAAAAATGCTCCGGCGACATTCCAGAGAATGATGAACAACGTTTTAAGGGAACATATAAATAGGATCTGCGTCGTGTACATGGATGACATTCTGGTCTTCTCAACTTCACTACAGGAACACATTAATAGTTTGGAAAAAATATTTGAAACCTTGAGGAAAGCAAACCTCAAAGTATCTTTAAACAAATCAGATTTCTTAAAAAAAGAAACCGAATTTTTAGGACACATTGTCACAAAGGATGGCATAAGCCCTAATCCACATAAAATAGACGGCATAAAACGTCAAACTATTCCGAAAACCATTAAGGAGATACAAAGTTTCCTCGGACTCAGTGGTTATTACCGTAAGTTTATACCTGATTATGCGAAGATAGCTAAGCCTTTAACAATCCGCCTCAAAAAGGATTCAATTATCAATGTAAATGATAAGGACTATAAAGAAGCTTTCGAAAAATTGAAAAACATATTAATGTCAAACATGGTTCTGAAATACCCCGACTTTAATGAAAATTTTATTTTAACTACAGATGCAAGTAATTATGCATTAGGCGCGGTTTTATCTCAAAAAAACGGACCCTTAGCATTTGCATCTAGGACATTAAATAAACATGAATGCAACTATTCAACTATAGAAAAAGAATTACTAGCCATAGTATGGGCCGTAAAACAATTTAGACATTACCTATATGGAAGAAAGTTCGATCTCCAAACAGATCACAAACCACTCATATGGTTAGCCAGTCTTAAAGAACCTAATTCTAAACTTATCCGATGGAAAATCAAACTCAATGAATATGAATTTAATATATCCCATGTACAAGGAAAGGAGAATAAGGTGGCTGACGCACTTTCAAGGATTAGAGAAACTAACGTCAATAGGAGGGTGAAAGAAAAGACAATCAGATTAGGTGAGAATATATGCTCTCTTTGTAATAGAAAATATGCCACAATTAGCTCACTGAATAAACATTTAAGAGATATACACAATAGAGAAGATTTAACAGAGGAATCTAGGCCAAGAAGAAAATTGGAAGAACCCCACAGAATAACGATGTTAGACAATATTCCTATTATCCCTGATGATGATAACCAAACCATACATTCTGCCGAAGAGGATAGTATGGACTTATTCAAAACGACCGAGAAATCTTTCCAAAGTTTTTCTAACCAAATTGTCCTTAAAAAGGGGACAGAAAATAATATTGAAAAGGAAATAGTATTCTCAAACAAAAGAACTACATACAATTATGAAAACTTAAATCCTGAACTAATAGAGCAAATATTAGACCAGATTACAGTCTACAAATTAGTAGTTCTTCGTTGTAACAATACCGAAGACTTAATAACACTTCAAGATAAATATAAAGAAAGAAAATCTAATCCAAATAACATTATGGAGACTGATGTGTTTGTATCTTACGAAAATGTAACGGAAAAAAGTTATGAGGAGATAATAGAAATAATAGCAAAACATCATAGACTTGATAATAATCACCCAGGTATAACTAAAACTCATGAGGAATTAAAGAAAATTTATTACTATCCGAATCTGAAAAAGGAAATTACTAAATTCATTAATAACTGTCATATTTGTAACTTTAAGCACGAACGAAACCCTATTAAACTACCCTTTGAAAACACGGAAACCCCAACAGAACCTTTTCAAATTTATCATTCGGATATATATTTCATAAACAACCAACAAATGTATGTCACTATGATAGACAAATTCACAAAATACGCAATGATCGAACAGATCAACTCTTACACTTATCAAAGCCTACCTGAAATTATTTATTTTAATGAAGAAACCCAAAAAACTTATCCTAGATAACGAAAAGGGATTTAGATCACCACTATTTACTGATTTTTTGGAAAAACAAAATATTCAATATCACTTCACAACACCTAATCGACACACAGGTAATTCTGATATAGAAAGGTTTCATGGATCAATGAATGAACAAATACGAATATTAAAAATTAGAGAAATAGAAAATGATATTAATCTAAATATAGATTTACCAGTACAAGCCCTAAGCAATTATAATAATTTACTTCACCTCACTACAGGTAAAAAACCTATAGATTTACATTTTTCTAATAAAATAAACCTTCAGGAGATATTTAAAAGAATGGAGGATAAGAAAAGGAAAATATGCGAATATAGAAACAGAGATAGAGTGGATAAAAAGATAAACTCTAACTATGTGAAGACATACAAGAACAAACTAGATCAGAAAGTAAAGAAAGTTAACGTAAAGAAAACAGACAATAAAAAATACACCAATAATAATCAAGAATTTCATAAGTATCAATTCATTAAACAAAAGAAATATATTTCCAGATCTTTGGAAGTCCTTA
The DNA here is from genome assembly GCA_021234595.1 of Delia radicum. Classification (NCBI taxonomy): domain Eukaryota; kingdom Metazoa; phylum Arthropoda; class Insecta; order Diptera; family Anthomyiidae; genus Delia; species Delia radicum. The sequence continues at coordinate 53,324,875 of CM037852.1, forward strand.
TCGATCCTATTGATGATCAACCTAGCTGTAGCACAAAAGCTGTTAACAACCGATCTTAATCAAGGAAATGGATTCACTATCATCCAAACAGGAGAGTTATCCTTAATTCAAAATTACTCGAAAATACTACACATATTCAAAACTGAGGATTATTTAACATACATTAAAACATTGGAATTCGAAATAATGACGCTAGATGACGCATATTTACAACATCAGATCGAACACACTAAATTACAATTATTGAGTTTAATACCCAGATCCCGTGCTAAACGAGGACTAATCAATATTTTTGGAACAGGATTAAAATACCTGTATGGTACAATGGACGACGATGACAGGACGGAAATTGAGGAAAAACTTAGAATCAATACTCTTAATAATCATAACATAATTGAACAATCAAATAGGCAAATCAAAATCAATACTCATTTTGACGAACAATTGAAAACATTAACAAATTTACAAAACCAACAGACTAAACTACTTAGACAGAATATGGAATTAATCAATCAAACTAAAGCAGCTTCACGTAAAGGTTACCTCAGATACGAAATTGAACATATCGGGAAATTAATTGAACAAGCCAGAGAATTGCTATTGGCTTCAAAATTGCGAACACTAAACAGGGACATACTAACAGATCAGGAAATTAATGAGTTTAGCATTACATTGGAAAAAATGGAAAACATCGAATTAGATGTTGCGACCCAAAATAAAAACATTATTTTTATAATTAAGGTACCTAACATGAATCAAGACAACTATAAGGAGATTGTTATACAACCAATACCTAATTTTAACAAAAAACAATTAACCTTAGTCAATAGAAACTACTTAATGAAAGATAATATAATCTATGAGAAAACTAACAAAATATCTAACCTAAAAGAAGAAAAAGATAATTGTATTCAACACTTATTTAATAAGAACCATATGCATTGTAATTATGAAACCAATACTCTAACAGATGTTAAGGAAATTGGGTTTAATGCTATTATAGTAATTAATGGAAATTTTAAAGTAAATCACACATGTAATGAATTCCCATTCACCTTGAATGGAAACTATTTAATATATATTGAAGACTGTCGAATCTATCTAGATAAATGGTATAACAAGAAAGGCTATTCTAATACAATAATTATACCCAATTCAATTAGAAACATAACAACTAGTGACTCACCATTAACCTTAGAACAACTTCATTATAAAAATATAGAAAATATAAAAATGATCAGAGAGTTAAAACAACACGAAAAAATCCAAAATATATCTATCTCTACTATTGTAATAATCACAATTATCATAATTTGTATCTACATTTATATCAAAATCCGAAATAGGAATATTAGGCAAAATGGAGTTACTATTAACTTACCCTCAATCCCTTTGGGAACCGGGCAAGCATCTTCGTCTGGGGGTGTTATATCAACTCACTCTAAGAACGAGCAAAAACTCCCTTTTGAATAATTATATTAAGTATTCTGACAAACTGTCCTAGGTATGTATTTTTAAGTCTTATCGCATAAGGAAAAAACCCACGATTAATAATAATAACCAGATATATTTTTAAGTGTTATCACATAAGAGAAAAACCCATGATTAGTATTGTAATCTTTTAGTACCTTTCTTATGAAACATAATAAAGATCTAATTATGTGTTAGGGAAAAACAACAGCACCGATAAACAATTATCTACCTGTGTTTGTTTATCAGGATAACACATTTATTATGTAGAGAATAAATAGTATAAATAGAGAAACAATTCATTTTAATAAAGAGTTCTGATAATACTACGGAGAAAGAAACAAACGTTTTTTTTTTTTAATTTTATATCAGGATCTAAAATTCAAATAAACAAAATTGTCGATTTTATTGTTGATTGTATATACTCTTAGTTTTCCCCATCCAGATATCCGTTTTGGATTTCTGGGGTCTCCTCGTTTCCCTGTTCGTTTATTATTCTAATATTATGATTGTCATAATTATTGCGTCGATTATTGTCGATTTTTATTGTGGTTGTTATTACGACTAATATTATTATTATGATTTGTACGACTGTTATTATTATTACGATTATTATTATGTTTGTATTTGTCTTTGTATTTGTATTTATTAAATTGATTTTCTAATGCAACAAGACACAATATCTTATAAATTATAGTATTATGATTATTATTATAGTTGTTGTTATGATTATTATTATGATTGTTATTATTGTTACGATTTTCGCTATTTCCGTTATTATTTTTTTATATTTATTATTGTTTTTATTAAAGTTATTGCCCTTTGTGTAATATACTTTGGCCGTGTTGGATTGCAATACTATTCTTTCCAGGCAATATCATAAGCTTGTGCGAGCGTTTGAAACTCCTAGCCAATGAGGACTTTAGTGTCTCATATGAAGTTGGCACACTTTCCGTCATAAGCATGTCCCTAACCTTATCATTTAATTTTACTGCCATTACATACTTAATCAACTTCCCTTTTCCTACCTCATTCATCTCCGAGTAAACAAAATCGACCATTGAAAGGATTGCGTCGAGATGTTTAGGTTCACCGTCGAAGACCTGAATAGTGTCCGAGGTTTGCTTCGCATTAAAATTCGACATTTTTGAATCTGACTAAAATTTCCTCTGAATAAGAGGGCATATCCCCGCTATGTTCTTGTAATAGCCGGAGTGCTGTTCGCTTAAGTTCCCTAAATTCAATAATCTTCTGTCGCTTGCTGGATTCGTCAAGTGCTTGACTAAATTACCGAATTTGTGACTAAGTTGACTAACTAATTCTAATATTTCTGCTATGGTTTCCTTTGTATATTTTCTATTCTTCGACTTTCTAGCGTTTTCAATTAACTGATGGAGTTCCCTTAAAATTTGCTCCATAGATGATTAAATATTCCCATAAATTTATTACTATTATTTTTCTTTTCTATTTTTTTTTTTTTTACAAAATGAAATCATTTTTTTTTTCTTTGTTATTTTATTCCAATTTATATTTATTACATTCCGTGTTCAAAAATAAGTTGTTCTAACATTTTGTACAGAATTATTCTCAACTTGTTTTTTTATATAATTGTTTAATAGTTTCCATAAGGCTACAACTATCAATACAATTAACAAAATTGTTATTACTTCTACGCTTAAAGTAATTTTATTGTCATTAATGGCATATGCCTGGGCATTTCCCTCAATTTTTGCATCGGCTATACCTATTTTTGGTTCTATAATATACCTGTTGCTGTTGGTTATATAAAATTCATGTTGGTGCATATAATAAATCTATTAATGTTTCCAACCTTCCAGTCTTAATTGTTTGAGTTGATCTATAAGTCTCTTCTTCTGCAGACCAAAACTTATATTTATAATCCTCTGAAGTTCCTGGCACTCTTTCTGGAACTTTCTTTTTCTGCCTCCTCTTTTTTTTTTTTGCTTAAATGTGGTGTCTTACAGATTCCCTATTTTTGGAGTTGTTCCCTGTATTTTTCTCGTGAGCTTCTGTATTGTTCTATGGTTAATGGTTTTGGACCCGCATTTATTGGTGTTGGAATGTTTTAGGTGGGAACGTATTCTGGGGGTTTTGTATCTACTGAAGATGTTGGAACGTTTTCAGATTGAGGGGCAAGTTGTTCCCATTTCATGAATATTCTATCTATTTCTTTCTTAGAAGTCATCAATTAATTAATTTTATCCAAAATTAAATCAAATTATATTTATTAATTTTATCCAGAGCAGACTGGCAGGATCGGCATGTGGGGTTTATTATCTGAAGAAATATTCTGGGGTTTGAGTATTATCTTAACATTCCTGCCGATTTTACACGAGCATTTAAATGCCACGTTCAATGGAAAAATTAAAAGTTAAGTAATTCTAACTAACTGTTCAAGTAATTCTAACTAATATATTTAAAAATCCAAAGTTTATATACAAATATTATGTCTAGTTAGCATAATTCCATAAAACCAATTAAACATTGATTAACAATAACAAAGTTAACACACTTTATGGAATTTTGCTTATACTTAAAAATAATAATAATGCTATAATAAGAGTACAGTGTTGAACATAAGTATTCACACACTACAATCTTCATCCAACTTTGCCAGCGCCCATTCACCAAAAGTTAGCCTTTGTGGTAGGTCGTGTGGTTTCAATTGTTGCACCAGCTGTATTTTAATAGGTTTTACACCCAAATCCTTCCGCAAAATTTTTCACATAGTGGAGACATAATTGCTGCGACAGCGCCAAATCGATAATTCGCGGTCATCAACAACACTGACGGATACAGCTGCGATATTTTCCTCTGTAAATTTGATGCGAAGATTCCACAAGGGCCCCCAAACTGACCATAAATTGCACGTTGCACTTTCTTCACCGAGCATGAATTTTGATAATAAAATTCAATAATCTGCAAGCGTTGTTAGTTTGAAGGTCTATTCATGGTTAAATTATAGACCAAACTGAACATGTTTAACAGTAACATGTTGCCAAAAAGAAAGTTGCTAAAAAATCACCCTTTATAGTTTACAAAAATTTTTAAATATTTTACTAGATCTTTGTAAAACTAACTTGAAACTTATGTAGTTGAATAATTACTAAGCGTTTCGATAATATTCCCCAAGTTTTGTTCTGCGTGTTCCAAGACTTCCACTTAGTAAACATAATGCAATTAAATAAAAATCTGCAAATAAACAAAATATTGTATTAATATTGTTGCCGACACTGGCAAAATCGCTAGAAAATAGTTCTGTTTGCTAATTTTCTAATGAGATGTGTTTATTATTTTATGTCTAAATGTCAAATTATATTTTTCGGAGTAGACGCTACTTGCGTTAGTTAAACTGCGCCATTTTATTATAAAATTGTATTATAGCTTGGCATGGCGTGGTGACTTGTTACTAATCTTGAAGATCATATTAATTTTAATTTGTATAGAAATTTACTCTAGTGGTTTCCATACCAAAAAGTAAGTTGAATTTCTATAAATAGCTTGAATTTATCTAATTAAATTGTATTTATAGGAATTTTAATATAAGAAACTTAAATTTTAAATAAATTATATTTTTGTTTGGAATTGAGTGTTTCTTTATTCAAAATCCCCGTGGAAGTCACTAGCGAGGCGGTTTCCTCTCCCAACATTTTAAAATTCTTTTTGTGGTTAAACGTTTCCTACAACGTCAACGATTTTACCCGATTCTAACAACTAAAGTACCTAATAACGTCCTATCTTGCCAATCTCACAGTAAGTACAAATGGATTTACAGGATCAACAAAATTATCCAAATTGTCCACTATGTCCGAATCCCCCTGACCAAAATATGATAACTTGCACTAAATGCCAAAAAAGTTACCATATATCGTGTACTAATGACACATCAGGTGAGATATCGGACCTAACCTATAAATGCCAAATTTGCATTTCAACGTACTCGGAAAAGTCTAAGTCCGTCAAAAGTACGTCAACGCGCTCCTCCCATAAATCCGGTGGATCTCAGTCACGTCGAATGGAATTGGAGCTTAAAAAACTGGAAGAAGAACGAGCTATGTCCATGTCCCTAAACCAAGAATATTTAAATAAAAAATATAGCCTCTTAGAAGGGCAGGAAGATGAAGAAGATCGTCAAAGTGATACTTCCTCCAGCCGGTCGCTTTCCCTTCATGAGTGGTTAGAACAGCTTCCAACTCCATCGGCCCCCTTAAAATCTGCCGCAAATCTGGGATTGTTGCCTGAAAATAATAATATGAATAAAACAACAAAACAACAGGTACCGAACCTGTCCCACGAAACTGTTAATTATAATTTACCATCAAATATTAATAATGGTTTAAATACAACAAGTATAATTAACAATTTTTCAAAAAATTCAACTAATTTGCAAAATCCACCGATTATAACTACTGCTGCTATGCCGTTTTCTGCACCTGTAGCGTCAGCCACCAATCTTGGCTGCCAGCAGCGACAACAGCCTTCGTTCCCATGGCGACTACCGCCCCCACATGTGGCTACCACTGCCACTTCAGCATCGAAAGTTTCACCGGTCGGCAATCCAAGTTTTCACCAAACCGCTGGAGCTCATAGCAGCCATTCCACGCAACAAACGTTTGGCTTAAATCCACTAAATAATGCAAATTTAACGTCCACTCAATTTTTTTTATTAAATTCACAACCGAATTTATTTAATAATGTTAATTTGTATGCACCATTAAACGCAAATCAGCTTCAAGCCCGAAAGTCTCTTCCGAAAGAGTTGCCAAATTTTTCTGGCCAACCAGAAGATTGGCCCTTATTTTACTCCACTTACGAATGGTCTAACAAAATGTGCGGATTCACTGATGCCGAAAATCTCATAAGGCTGCAAAATTCTCTAAGTGGAGATGCCCTCAAAAGTGTTCAGCACATGCTGGTACATCCATTAAATGTTGGCTGGGTTGTGTCAATACTGCAACTGATGTATGGCCAACCTGAAAAAATAGTAAATTCTATTAAAGATCGAATTAAAAATACACCTTCTATTAACGAAAACAACTTACCTTCATTTACTACGTTTGCAATTAGTGTTAAAAGTTTAATTGCAACAATTGAATCATCTGATTTAATTGATGAATTAAATAATTCTTCACTTCTACAAGAATTAATAAAAAAATTGCCACCATCATACCAGTTGCAATGGGGTACGAAAAAATTACAGCTGATAAACCAAAACAAAAATCCCAACATGTATGAATTCTCCAATTGGATTTTTGACATTGGTATCTCTGCCAGTTGTATAACAGTTGAAAACTCTTTTAATAACAAAAGACACAACTTAACAAATATCAACAACAAAAAATTTTACACACACTCCAATAGTGAAGACAAATCGAAGAGCATAAACGATAAAAAAGCTTTTGTAAATGTACATAAGGCAGATGTCAAAAAATTATCCCAAATAAAAGAGACACACAAAACAGATCGTAAATGTTTTGTTTGTAGCAACAACAACTGTAAAGTAATTGCAAATTGCCAAAAATATTTGTCTCTTAATCGTGGAGATAAATGGGACATTGTTAGAAAGAACAAATTGTGTAAAATTTGTTTGTTCAAACATAGTGCCGACTGTAAGAAAAAAGTACAATGCGGTGTGGAGGGGTGTCAATATTATCACCATTCCTCTTTGCATCGTTATTCCCATGCAGAAAATAACAACAACCCCACTGATGGCAAAAAATTAAATACATATGTTTCTAATAATAATAATGAAGTGTGTTGAAGCGACTTCAACAGTTTTTAATTAAGTTTTGCTAAATTTTCTATTTTTCAATTAATTGACTCTTTTAAACCCCATTTATCTTTAAATCATAACTGTAAATTTATATTTTATTAGTATACCCATTTTGATACACTCATTGGTCTCAAAATATAAGAGAACATGAAGTTCTTTTTTATTCTTTCTCTCTTGAGTTGATCTCATTAGAAAAACAACCACCACGGTTGTGTAGATTTAAGTCTGTAGATAAGAATTATTATACTATTGATAATCAAGCAAGCCAGAGGCTTTCTAATAAAACTCCCCACATTTGTTTAAATTTAAAATATTAAATTTAAAAGTTTTTTTATTTGCTAAAAAAACACCCTAAAGTTGGCTTAAGAAGATAAGCCTCCTTTACATTTTGGTCCTTCGAGGAGTCTTAGTGAATCTAAGGCTAAAAGAACCCGTGGAATTTGTCCACTAATTGGCTGCAAACCCGATAGCAGCATCAACAACAATTGCAACAGCAGGCAAGAAGTCTGCAAAGGAAGTTTGGAAAAATTCAGTACACCCCGTACTACTGAAGAGACGTCGACCGGACTTATTAAAGTGCATCCCGGCACAAGAAGGAAGATACCCCAACATCTCCAAAGTGAAACATCCCAACATCTCAAGGGCAAACCGGTCAACATCATCATCATTAACAGCATCAACATCATCCATTTGGGTCATCAAGGAAAGGAAAAGATTGGTATGTACAGTGTCATTAATTATATTTAGTGCGAATAGGTAGAATTTTTTAGAAAAAGTGCCTTAAAAAATTAATTAAAATTACACACAATCATATCCAATCGAAATTTCGACCATAACCTCACTTTTTCAAAAAATCCCCCTAAAAGTACAAAACGTACCACACATACCAACACTGGTTTGAAAGTACCAATACTGGTAAAGAAGAGAAAAAAAGCGGTATTTTTCTGACATGCGCAGTAGCATGTATGTATGTAAAGTTTACAATACGACATAACAACGTTTCAATTTTGTCAATTCCACCCGTTTCCCTATACATTTTCAATGCAAATAAGTGTTGTTAGTTTCACGACGAAAAAAAAAAAAACATGTAAACGTTTAACACACATAGTTGCAAACAAATAATTGTGAAAAATTAGACGCTAACAACCGAAATAAATAAATTGTGTGAATTAAATAAAACAAATCGTGTAAACTCTATAATTTATTGAAATATAAAAAATAAAAATAAAACAGGAAAGATAGTGACTTTTAGGAAAAAAAATTAAAGTGTAAAGTGCTGTGTAAAAGAAAATTTTAAGTTAGTAAAGGAAAAAAAAATCATTCTTTTCAAAAAACTTGCTGGAAAAGTGCCACAGCCACAAAAGACAAGAAAAAAAAGTATATACTTTTCAACAATTCTTGAAAATAACTTCCTGTAAAAGTGCCACAGCCACAAAAACATCAAAAAAAAAAAATCTTCTTAAAACTTTAATTTACAATTTTTTGCAAATTAAATAGCTGTAAAAATTACAACAGCTACAACAACAGCAATAGCAAAAAAAAGAAGTCACCTTGAAGAAAAGTGCCGGTAGTCAACAAGTACCAACAACAAACGTAAAAGGAAAAAAACAAGAAGAGTACCCGGTGAAGATTTTTTTGCGGGGAAACGGTGAGTTTGGGAATTTTTATATTGTGATTAAAAAATTGTGATAATTTGGTGGAACAATTGGAAAATTTTTTGCGGTTCCAAAATTTTAAAAAGTGTTTGGTATTGTGTGTGTCATTAGGGTGGCATAAATTTTTTTTTTATCTCGATTTTTTTTTTTATATAAAAAAAATAAATATTGAAAAGTGTTTAAACCGAAATTTATACGAAATAAAATCGTGACGCGAGACAAGTTAGTGAAAAATTTTATACAGGGTGCTACAACAGGCTCTCGATAATTTTCAAAAAAAATTTTTATATATTTTTTTTACTACAAAATTTTGAAACGGAAGTTTATTTCGAAAGCAAAAATAAATTTTATTAAAATCTCTACTACAGAGTGCTATAAAAAGCTGTAGTCAAAAAAAAATTTTTGTGCGTCAAACCAGATTTTATTTAAAGTCAAACCGTGAATCTTGAGGAGATTACAACATTTTACAAAATTTTATTTTTTGTAAATCTTTGATGATAAAGGGTGGTGCAACAAGAAACCCTCAATATAAGGAAAACCTGTTTATTATCCTACCACGTAAGGTGGCCCGAGGAAAATTTTTATAAATTGTTAAATTTGGTGAAATTATCAGTGTATAACCAGAATTTTATTTCCCCTTGATTTACAAAAGGGTGACCCAGTAAAGCGGCTACATATTTTGAGAATATTTTTGATTGCTGAACTACACTTTAGCCAGAATTGTTGGTTAACTAAGAATTTTTGTATATTGATATATTGAATAAAGGGTGATCCCATAAAAAAAAAAAAAAAAAATCTTATTTTTTCTCGCTTTTTCGGAAAGGGTGATACACAAAGCCCGCATATATTTTGAAATTTTTTACAATACTGATTGGAGAAAAGAGTGGGTAATTTTTTTTGTGAATTTTAAGCACATATTCAATTGTTTTTAAATTTTTTTTATTGTTTACGAAAAAATCTTGGATTTTTTTTGGTGAAGAATTAGTTGGTTTTTTTTTATTTTTTTAAGAAAAAAAGCGGTTTAACTTTAAAACAGTATTACACTGAGAAAAATTATTTGATAATTTTTATGAAAATTTATAGTGGTTGGAAAATTTTTGATTGAAATTTTATAATTTTGCTTGGCAAATTTAATCCCAACTGAAAAAAAAAAAAACGTACTTCGAGTACGAGGTCCTACCGGAAAAAGTTATTTGAAGTTTTATCTTAAATATTTGAAAATTTTAAGAGATTGATAACTTACAATCAAAGTTAAAGCCCCACGGGACAAATTTATTTGAAATCCTTAAAACAAAGTCTACTGCATTTCAAAAAGTTTTTATTTGAAGTAGTCTCAAAATGGCTAAAAGGAAATGCAAACATAGCATTTTGCAGCTAACTGCCTTCATCACTAGTTTTGATGAAATTTCTCAGGATAGTTTCACAATTTCGTTGTTAGAGGTGAAAAAAGAGGAATTAGATAGAAGGTGGTCGAAAATGGTCTCTAGTTATGAAAGTTACATAGAAGGAGATGATAAGGTAAAAGAAGAAGATATTTACCAAGATGAGGTTTCAGTTAAGTACGAAGAGGCTAGCGAACAATACCAGGTTTTGAAGGCTAGAATTTTAGAGCTGATCAAGGCTAAGTCAGCAGGTCAAGGAACAAATCAAGAGGTCGTTCGTCGTCCCGCTCTTAAATTACCCGCTGTAAAAATTCAGAATTTTGAAGGTGGTTTTAGCAACTGGCCTGCTTTTAGGGACATGTTTATGGCAGCGATCGGAAACGAGCCATCAATAGCCCCAGCACACAAACTGTATTACCTGTTAGGCAATACGACTGGGGAGGCCCATCACATGATTAAGGATTATGCTCTGGTAGACTCTAATTTCGATATCGCGTGGAACGCGTTAAAAACTCGCTACGAGAATAAACGAATTTTGATAAATACACAAATTGATAAAATCAAATCGATTCGTACTCCTCCAACGGAAAACTTAAAATTTTTGAGAACTTTTCAAAATACGGTCAATGACTGTCTCTCAGTTATAGGATCATTTCAGATCGATATACCGAGTAATGACCCGTTTCTAATGAATCTTTGCGCAGCAAAATTACCGGAGGAAACTTCTCGGGCTTGGGAAGACTCTTTAATAGATCATAAAGAGCTGCCTACTTGGCAACATCTCAGCAAATTTCTCACAAGTAGAATTGAAACTTTAGAGACTTTTGCCAATTTAAGAAAACCAGTCGGTAAAGAACATCATGATTCTAAACCTGAAGTATTTTATTCACACACTCAAACCGACAAAAAATCATTCAGCTGCAAAAAATGTCGACAGAATCACCCGTTAAGACTTTGTAAATATTTCAAGTCACTGTCAGTTAAGGACAGAATAAAATTCGTTTATGCTAATAAATATTGCGCTAATTGTTTTTCGACAAGTCATTTTAAATCGAATTGCCAAAGTGCAAACTGTTGTACTAGATGCAATCAGAGGCATCACACCATGCTTCATCTTGAAACCGAAGACAAGCTGAAAAGAGTTACCACTCCTAAGGTAACGCCGCAAAATTATCGTCGAGATAATGAAAGACCATCCGGGTCCGGCACTCAGAATAAAACGAGCTCGTCAAATTCACAAGCATATACTGCAAATGTAAATCAAAAGGAAACCGTTCACGTTAACTTATCTCAGCATAACGGGACTACTATTTTGCCCACAGTGCTAGTTCATGTGGAGCATTTAGGCGAAAAATTTACTATTAGAGCGATGATAGATTCAGGTTCTACAAGGAGTTTTGTATTAAAGAGTGTTCAACAAAGACTCTCTATACCATTGGAAAACCATCGCAGTGAAATATCAGGCTTTGGTGAGACAGTTGTAGGAAATTCTAAAGGAAGATGCAACGTCACAGTGAAATCAAGAATTTCAGATTTCTCGATAAAAATCAGAGCAATTGTGGTACCAACATTGGCTCATTTTATGCCTTCACGGCCTATTCCCATCCATAATCTAAGCGAAATCAAGGATTTAGTACTCGCAGACCCATACTTTTATAAACCTGCTCCAATTGATATGATAATCGGAAGCGATTATTTGCCTTTCATCAACTTAAAGGGCGTTAAAATGAACATTGGAAATTGCCTTGAAGCTAGAGAATCCCACTTTGGTTGGTATTTGTTAGGTCCTGAACCTGTTAACGACGTCCAAACTTTTCACACAATGGTTTCGCCATCCCGCGATCAGATTCTCCATGAAGATTTGAAAAAGTTTTGGGAATTAGAAGAGCCCGAAAAAAGCAATATTGAGTCCGACAGCGACATTATTTGCGAAAATTACTTTCAACGTACCACAAGCCGACAACCTGACGGCAGATACTTAGTTCGCCTCCCATTTAAAGAGCAGTTTCCGACTGAAATTTTTTTGGGTCCCTCCAGAAATATGGCACTCGCGCAGTACCACAGAATGGAGAAAACTTTAGAAAAAACTTCTGATTTAAAGTCCCAGTACACAGAAGTTCTCCAAGGGTATTTAGACTTGGATCACATGGAACAAGTTGTACACTTTGAGCCCAAAGCTGAAAAATATTCGTCATTTTTTCTCCCACATCACGCAGTGGTCAAACCAGAAAGCAAAACCACAAAAGTACGAGTGGTATTCAACGCCTCAAAAAAGACGGCAAGTGGTTTCTCGCTGAATGATGTTTTGTATCAAGGTCCAACTCTTCAAAATGATTTGATGCAGCTTGTGCTAAGATGGCGCAACTATAGGTTTGTTTTCACCGGAGATATACAGAAAATGTATCGCCAAATCTTGGTCCATGAAGCGGACCGTCCCTATCAACGGATTTTGTTTCGCAGCGAAGCTGATGGTAACGTGAACTCGTTTCAACTAAAAACTGTCACGTTTGGCGTAAATTGCGCCCCCTTTTTGGCGATAAGAACCCTATTGCAGTTAAGTAGTGATTGCAAAAATTTGTACCCCAAGGCATCCGCCATTTTGAAAAATGAAGTCTACGTTGATGACATCCTGTCTGGTGGACACACGATTGAAGAAGCCAAGCTCAAACAGAGTGAGCTTATAAAGGCCCTAAAATCTGCTGGATTCCCGTTGAAAAAGATGACAGCAAATAATAAGTTGCTGCTCGAAAATTTGCCCCGGGAGGATCTTCTAGATGAAGATTTTTTGAAATTTGACGATTCCAGTACGATTAAAACTCTTGGAATTCGATGGAATGCTTTATCGGATTCATTCTACTATGTTGTGGAACCCATTGAAATTGTTGCATCTACTACAAAAAGAAGAATTTTGTCAGTGATAGCAAGATTGTTTGACCCTCTAGGTTGGTTAGGCCCAGTCGTGATAGTTGCAAAAACTCTTATGCAAGAATTATGGGAAGGAAAGTCTGACTGGGACGAAGGGGTGCCTACACCCATACTGATAAAATGGAATTCATTTATAAAGAACTTGCCATTTATCTCCAGCATTAAAATTCCTAGATGGGTAGATTTCTCACCACAGTATCGCATCCAGATACACGGCTTCTGCGACGCCTCAGAGAAGGCATATTGCGGTTCTATATATATCAGAACGGAAAGTCCAGAAGGCCAAGTAAATAGTCATTTGCTAGTTGCAAAAACTAAAGTAGCTCCTATAAAGCGGACTACTATTCCCAAGCTCGAACTTTGTGGAGCTTTATTGCTTGCTAAGCTGACCCGAAGCTTAGTCACGAACTGCCAGTTCAACTACGAATTGTTCTTGTGGACAGATTCGTCAATAGTACTGGGTTGGTTACAGAAACCCCCAAATACCCTAAAGACTTTTGTCGCAAATCGTGTGACGCAAATTAATAGCATCGCCAGCACCTCCCACTGGAAGCATGTGAAAACTGAGGAAAATCCTGCAGATATGGGCACGAGAGGTTGCTCCCCGCAGGAACTGGCAGAAAACCAACTTTGGTGGCACGGGCCATCCTGGCTGAAACTTCCCACAGCACAATGGCCGATCCCGCGGACTTTTGATCCAATAGACTTGGAGACCAAAAAGTCTGCAAACTTCCACCTGGAAGTACAAAGTACAGATGTACTAGAAGAATTCTCTTCATTTGAAAGGGCGTTACGGGTACTCAGCTACCGACTTCGCTTTATAAACCGCGTCCTTAAAAAACCCTTTTCAACCGAAAAGTTCATCACGGCTCAAGAAATCAGCTCTATGAAAAACCGACTCATTTCGTTGGCTCAAAAATCGTATTTCAACAAAGAGTACGAATGCTTAAAGGAAAAGAAACCTTTAAGTCGAAGAAGCAGACTGCTCACCTTGACTCCATTTATTGATAAAAACGACCTTCTACGGGTTGGTGGCAGATTAAACAACTCAGGTTTAAGCTACGAAGAACGTCATCCACTTATCATCCCAGAAGGTTCTCGACTGGCAAAACTTCTCGTCGATTTTACACATCGCATTCTGTTGCACTCCGAGCATCATATCATGTTGCGAGCAATTCGACAGGGATTCTACATCCCAAGATTACGAAACTTGGTACGAAAATGTATTCGTGAATGTAAGGCGTGTACGGTCTACAAACATAAGTTCCAGCACCAAATCATGGCCGCCCTCCCGCCAGAACGAGTAAACTTTTCCCTACCATTCACGTACACCGGAGTCGATTTTGCAGGTCCCTTCAACATAAAGTCATCAACTTTGCGAAACGCCAAAATTCTGAAAGGATATGCAGCTGTTTTCGTTTGCTTTTCTACCCGAGCCGTCCATTTAGAAACTTGTTCCGACCTCTCAACCGATGCCTTTTTAGCCTGCTTCGACAGATTTATTGGCCGCAGAGGTCTCCCGAAGACCATGTTCTCCGACAACGGTCGAAATTTCCTTGGCGCAAGTTACGCGCTACTAAAAAGTCACAACGCTTTCCTCCAATCAGCAGAAAAGGCGCTGATCGAAAAATACACCACTCTTGGCTTCACCTGGTCCTTCATACCGCCGTACGCACCCCACATGGGTGGCCTCTGGGAAGCCGCCGTGAAAAGTATGAAGTCCCACCTCAAAAAGGTAACTTGTAATCTCTCTTTTACCTTTGAAGAATTTACAACTCTTCTTGTTCATTCAAGACCACTGTCATCTTTAACTGAAACCCCGAACGAAATTTTACCACTGACTCCAGGTCATTTGCTTCGAGGAGCTGCTATTACCGCTCTACCAGAAGCCCCTGCGGAACCTCCACTTGAGAACTTGCCGTATTTAAAACGTTGGGAACGATTAAAGGCGCTACAACACATTTTTGCACGAAGGTGGAAAACCGAGTATATAACCGAGCTACAACGCCGATTCAAATGGCAAAAGGAACGTGACAACCTCAAACAAAATGACATCGTCATCGTCAAAGAAGACTTTTTACCACCCACCGAGTGGCTCCTTGGTCGCGTTACTAAAGTCATATACGGACGCGATAGCAAAATCAGAGTTGCAGAAGTACGCACAAAAAATGGTAATATCCTGCGACCTGTTGTTAAACTATGTTTGCTACCCACTAATGATACTCAAAACCAAAACCCACCAATTAATCTACCAAATCCCCAATAATTAAGTAAACAAATAGATAAAATTCGCACTAGGTATTTTTTCTAACACTGTATATATTTCGTTCTTTTCTTTTCTTGTTTTCTTCTCTGTATATTTAGATGAGAGAACGCCCACTATGCCACATATGCCAACGTCAACGCCGCCAGCTCGTTCATAATCAGAAAGGTGGCTCAAGAGTTGCCGGAATTAACACCAGTTACAAGCCATGATTGAAAGATTTGTGGTCGATTCATTATGGAACTATGGTTTACCCACAACGAGCGAGAGTCCTTCATGATGGACTTACTTCTCTGCGAGCGTCTGGGGTTCGTGGCACCCCCCTCATTGAAAGATGAAGCCCTAAGCCGCCACTTTGCCAATTACTCCCTGTTGGCTCATCCTGTCTTCCATGCATATCGGGAAATTGACGGTGTATTGGGAAAAAGGTAGCGGACAGAATCCTATTGCCAAACATCCAACAACCAGCTGCTGACCTGCCCCGTATCCAGCAGTCCACATTTGGGTGGATAATATCCGGGCCTTGGAAGAGATGTTCTTGCCATTTTCCGGCGGGAGCATGTTGAAGCGACTTCAACAGTTTTTAATTAAGTTTTGCTAAATTTTCTATTTTTCAATTAATTGACTCTTTTAAACCCCATTTATCTTTAAATCATAACTGTAAATTTATATTTTATTAGTATACCCATTTTGATACACTCATTGGTCTCAAAATATAAGAGAACATGAAGTTCTTTTTTATTCTTTCTCTCTTGAGTTGATCTCATTAGAAAAACAACCACCACGGTTGTGTAGATTTAAGTCTGTAGATAAGAATTATTATACTATTGATAATCAAGCAAGCCAGAGGCTTTCTAATAAAACTCCCCACATTTGTTTAAATTTAAAATATTAAATTTAAAAGTTTTTTTATTTGCTAAAAAAACACCCTAAAGTTGGCTTAAGAAGATAAGCCTACTTTACAAAGTGGTAAATGCACACAGTGGTGATGCAAAACAAGTGTTATTTAAAATAATTCCTGTAACAGTACATGGAAAAAATAGAAAAATAAAAACATTTGTATTTATTGACGAGGGGTCATCTATAAGTTTAATGGACGAGCAACTGATGGAAGAATTAAATATTTCTGGAACGGCAAGCCCCTTGTGCCTGAAATGGACGGGAGGTATGGAAAGATGGGAAAATAATTCAAAAAAATTAACCATTAATATTTCAGGTGGAAATAAAAATCAAATTGCTGTTAATGTGAGTACAGTGACTGCATTAAATTTACCCACACAGACATTGGACTATACAAAACTGTCTCAACGTTTCCCGTATTTGCGAAATTTGCCAATAGAAAATTATTTTAATGCTGTACCAAAGATATTAATTGGCCTTAACCATTTCCACTTTTGAATTTCAACAAAAACTAAACAAGAGGGGCCTCACGGGCCAGTTGCTGTTTGTACCCGAATTGGTTGGATGATTTATGGGGCTGTTGCTGAAAATACAAATCCAAGTAAGCATTTTAATTTTCACATTTGCGACTGTAGTGAATCAAACCAGGGGTTAGAGGAGTTAGTAAAAAGTTTCTATTCCCTTGATAGTGTAGGGATTTGTTGTAAAGACCCACTAATAGGTAAAGATGATGAGCGTGCCATTAGTCTTTTAGAAAAATATACACAACAAAGAGTAGACGGACACTTTGAGGCTCCTTTGCTGTGGAAATTTGACATTTTAAATTTGCCGGATAGTTACGGTATGGCAATGCAACGCCTGCTCTGCCTTGAGCGTAAATTGAAGCACAATTCTCAGCTCTTAGAAGTTTTTAAAAATACAATTCAAAAATATTCCTCCAAGGGATACATTCGTAAATTAAATCAAGAGGAAATAAATAGTGCTGGTAAAGTGTGGTATCTGCCAATTTTTGCTGTTTTTAACAAAAACAAACCCGGTAAATCGCGTGTCGTTTGGGATGCTGCAGCAACAACAAATGGAGTCTCCTTGAACTCGTTTTTATTAAAAGGGCCTGATCTACTGGCATCGTTGCCAGCTATTTTATTTTCATTTCGTCAAAAATCTGTTGCCATTTGTGGGGACATTGAAGAAATGTTTCACCAAATCTTTATAAGACAGGACGATCGAGATGTCCAGCGATTTTTGTGGCGCGATTGTAACCAAAGCAAAGAGCCTGAGGTCTACGTAATGGATGTAATGATTTTCGGAGCTACTTGTGCTCCTAGCATTTCACAATATATAAAAAATTTAAATGCTGCCAGATTTGAAAATAATTTTCCTGCAGCAGTTAAAGCAATAAAAGAAAATCATTATGTGGATGACCTTTTGGAATCGGTTGATACTCCTCAAGAGGCCATAAATTTGATTAAAGATGTTAAATATATTCATCGAAGAGGTGGTTTTAATATACGAAACTGGATATCAAACAGTAAAGAGGTTGTCAATTCACTTTCAGACAACTGTGGTACTCAAACAAAATGTTTAAATCTCAATGAGGAAAAACAAATTGAAAAGGTTCTTGGGGTATTTTGGGAACATCATGAGGATGTCGTTACTTTCAAGATTTCTGAGTGGCTTTTAAAAAGTGATATATTTTCTTGTGAAAAAGTGCCGACTAAACGCGAAATGCTTCGGCTGGTAATGTCAATTTATGCCCCTCTTGGACTTATAGGTAATATTATTATGTATGTCAAAATTTTATTACAAGAAGTGTGGCGATCCAAGGTGGACTGGGATGAGGAAATATCCCCAGACCTTATGATAAAATGGACCCAGTGGGTAAAAATTTTACCGAACATTCAACAAATAAAAATTCCAAGATGCTATCTACAAACTTTTGATAATTGTGATGATGCTGAGGTTCAACTACACACTTTTGTTGATGCTAGCAAGAATGGCTATGCTGCAGTGTGTTATTTTCGTTTGATGAAAAATAAGTCAATAATTTGCTCTCTAATTGGTTCCAAAACCAGAGTCGCTCCTATAAAAATTACATCTGTCCCTCGCCTTGAACTTATGGCTGCGGTAATTGGAGCTCGTTTTGCCAAATATATTTTTGAAAACCATAAAATAATAATTTGCAAAAAATATTTCTGGTCGGACTCTAAAACAGTTTTAAGTTGGATCAATTCTGACCATCGAAAATATAATCAATTTGTAGCATTTCGTATAACTGAAATTTTAGATTTAAGTTCAATGAATGATTGGCGATGGACTCCAACTAAACAAAACGTAGCGGATGAAGCTACTAAATGGGCACGAATTCCCAAAATATCTACTTCAAGTAGATGGTTTTCAGGACCCGAATTTCTTTATCAAGCGGAAGAAGATTGGCCTGGTGAAATTTTTTTGTAATAACGACGCTACCTCTGAAGAGATGATTCATCATAATTACACTATTACTTGCTCTGATCCCTTAATATTGGAAACACGTTTTTCAAAATGGAATCGCATGCTACGAGCCACCGCTTACTTTTTACGCTTTATAAAAAATTGCAAAACGAAAGTAATAAAACAAGGCGAATTTACTCAAGAAGAGTTGTTAACAGCAGAAAGTTTTTTATGCCAACAGGCACAAACTGAAACCTATTCCTCAGAAATTTCTTGTCTAAAGTCAAAAATATCGATTGCAAAGTCCAGCGAAATTTATAAAAAATCACCCTTCTTGGACGAACGAGGAGTTCTTAGAGTAGATGGCAGATTAGGTAATGCAAATATTCCCCAAGATCAAAAGCAGCCTATAATACTGCCTAAATCAGGTTACATAACAAATCTTATTTTACATCATTATCATGCAAAATATTATCATATCAACCACGAAACCGTAATCAACGAAATTCGTCAAAAATATTCTATTTCGAAACTCAGAGTTGCGTTCAAGACTGCAATTCGGAGGTGTCAATGGTGTAAAGTCTACAAGGCAGTTCCTCGTGTCCCGCAAATGG
The DNA here is from genome assembly GCA_021234595.1 of Delia radicum. Taxonomy (NCBI): domain Eukaryota; kingdom Metazoa; phylum Arthropoda; class Insecta; order Diptera; family Anthomyiidae; genus Delia; species Delia radicum. The sequence continues at coordinate 53,344,308 of CM037852.1, forward strand.
CAAAATTGCCTCGCGGTCGTCTCGCGTCATATGAATTCCCATTTACATATACGGGTGTAGATTTTTTTGGACCAATTATGGTCACAGTAAACCGCCATAGAGAAAAACGATATGGTGTATAGAGGTGGCGCATTCACTAACTTCAAGTTCATGCATATTGGCCATTCGTAATTTCATGGCCCGAAGAGGTATTCCACGTGAATTTTTTAGTGACAACGGCACTAATTTTATTGGGGCAGAGAAGGAACTTCGAGAGGCGCTTTCAGATATTGATAAAGACGAGTTTGTTAAAACTTTTACCAGCACCACAACTAAATGGAATTTTAATCCACCAGCTTCCCCTCATATGGGGGGTGCTTGGGAGCGACTAGTCCGCTCAGTTAAACCGTTCTATATAAAATAATGCCGTCACGAGCTCCAGGCGATGAACTACTTTTGAGCATGTTGGTCGAGGTCGAAAATATTATTAATTCTCGACCACTGGCGTATGTTCCTGTTGAAGATGAAACGGATGAGGCGGTGACCCCTAATCACTTTTTAGTCGGTAGTTCCAGTGGGCTTAAACCAATGTCATTCTGCAACGACAGTGGCATTGTTTTAAAACAAAATTGGCTTATTTCGCAACAATATGCGAACATTTTTGGCAGAAGTGGCTGGCAGAATATCTGCCCTCGTTAACGTGCAGATCTAAATGGTTTGAAAGACAAAAAAATTTATGTCAGGGGGACTTAGTGATAATTGTTGATCCTTCTCTTTCTCGCAATGTTTGGCCGCGAGGAAAAATACTTGAAACGAGATTGGCAAAAGATGGACAGGTAAGAAGTGCTAAGGTGCTTACAACGCACGGAATTTTAGAAAGGCCTGTAGCAAAGCTTGCGATTTTGGACGTGGCTTTCCAAGAAGAGTATGCCGGCGAAGACCCTTCTTGTCATACTGCGGGGGGAATGTTGCCGACACTGGCAAAATCGCTAGAAAATAGTTCTGTTTGCTAATTTTCTAATGAGATGTGTTTATTATTTTATGTCTAAATGTCAAATTATATTTTTCGGAGTAGACGCTACTTGCGTTAGTTAAACTGCGCCATTTTATTATAAAATTGTATTATAGCTTGGCATGGCGTGGTGACTTGTTACTAATCTTGAAGATCATATTAATTTTAATTTGTATAGAAATTTACTCTAGTGGTTTCCATACCAAAAAGTAAGTTGAATTTCTATAAATAGCTTGAATTTATCTACTTAAATTGTATTTATAGGAATTTTAATATAAGAAACTTGAATTTTAAATAAATTATATTTTTGTTTGGAATTGAGTGTTTCTTTATTCAAAATCCCCGTGGAAGTCACTAGCGAGGCGGTTTCCTCTCCCAACAAATATCATTAAGAACAAATCATGATAATTCCTAATTACTTGCATGCATGTAAATTAAAGTTTAATTAAAGAATTTTTTTGAAAAAATATTTTTTTATTACTATTAATGACCAAAACTGACTGCAAAAACTTTACAAATTTGATATCAAATCAAAAACCTATTTTATTCAAAATGAATTCGGCGATTTTGCGTTTTCCCACCAAACCATAAGCCATGTTACGCGTGTAACGTATTTGTTGACTTTGTATTACGTCACCATAAATATTTTATAGCATAATTTGTTATTACAATTTAAGTATATTTTAACTTTATGATTAAATACATTATAAGCACTTTTTAATTCCCGATAATTCAACTTAGCTACAACAAAATACATTGGCATACTTTAATTATTCAACTTTTGTATTAAATACAACAAAGTACGTTGTAACACTTTAAATTCTCTGTAAACAATGACCTTTTCAAGTGGTTTCGAAACAATTTATAAATCAAACTAAACATTATCACAACTATAAGATTTTTGCTTATAGTTGATGTATTAATGTTTGACCCAGACATTGTTGCGACATTCAAGCTTTGCTTGTGGGTGGCCACAATAAAACTCTTTGTTTTAAAGTTCTTGGTCAGCAATTCAATAAATAATATAAAGAATCGATTCGGGCAAAGTAGTAAAATTTTTAAAACAAAGTCAAATCGGAGAAATTGTGAAAATTATTATGAATTAAATTTGTAATATGAAAATTATTGTGAAGAAAAACTATAAAACAAACTTTTAAATAAAATAAAAATTGTAAATTTTAAAAAAACTTTAAATTTGGAAATTATTATTATTGAGAAATTCCTACATACTTAACTCGCGTGTAACGTAGATGCTGTTTTTGTATTTTCCCATCGAACTGTTGCGGCTCGTGTGGACTCCGATTACATAACTGAAATTCGCTAGTATTTTGTTTTGGTGTTGGCACATTTATTGGCTGCTAAACATCTTGATTTTTATGAATTTTATGGTTTTTGACACTTACGGATTTTAATGATAAGGGAACTTTCGGCTTAACGCATAAATTTACATCTTCTGCGGTCTGTTTTCTTCCGACTTTCGATGATTGTTCGTTTATTTCGGCTGATTTTTTTTTTCTATTTCAGTAGTCACCTTTTTGTTTCTTTCCGTTATGCAAACAATAGTAACCAGTAATATTATGGAAATTATCAATCCAAGATTAAGTAATTTATTTTATTCTCGACTTGTAATTTTTCGATTAAATGAGAATTGTCAACCTGGTAACGTTGTGAAATAGAGACGGCGGAGATTAGAAAACTGAAACAAAAAAAAAGATCTAAAAATAGAATATTTGTGTTTGTTAGTGTTGGTCAGTTCTGAGTATAATATACAATAACAGAAAAGCTAATAGGAAAGAAAACTGCAATTTAGCTGCATTGCATTCGTAGACATACTTGGGTGTGACCGCTAAACGGTAAAGACTTGGTATTGTTACGTTTGTAATGTAAGAAGAAATTTGATTCTTACAGCCGGCAGGTTGTTGAAAAATTTATCATATAGTGACAATCTGACAATTATAAGACACAAATAATAATACAATTTAAAATGGAAAATCACTGATGACGCATGTCCATAAAAAGGCAGAAACTAGTCTAGTCTGATTTGAAAATTAATAATGTTTATAATTTTTAGAGAAAAACGTTTATTCTTCTTGTTGACACACTCTTACAATCGGTCACGGTAGATTTACAAAATAAAGAAGCAAGAGTTACTAGAAACAGTTGTGCAGGAAAATATATATATATATATATATAAAAATCAAAGTGAACAACTTAAAAATGAAATATGTAATCTGAAGTTATATGTACAAAAACATTAGAACTCGATAGTGGCTTCTGATATTCGGGTTAAAAACATACCTAGTAATAATAAATATAAAGATAATTTATTTGTTGTTTATGAAAAAATATGTGAAGCTGGAAGTTAAAACCATTTACCGTGTTAAAAATACCCGAAGTATTAAAAATATTGATGATGCACCCATAATTATAAAATTTCAAAGCCCCTTTGAAAATCAATACTGTTGAGATATTGAAAAAATTATTTATTTTCCAAAGTAGTGATGATGGAAATGTGTATTATACAGATTCTAGTAATGATGCTGCATGATTATTTGCCGATAAAAGTTTTAATCATCCTTTTTATTTTAATAATTTTTTTTATTTATTTCTATAAATTTATGTATGTATATCATTTGCCTTTTTTAAATCTTTTTCGTATTAAAGCCGAGAACTTTATTAATTCATATGCTTGGATTACCACTTTTTTTAATTTGTATAATGGTTGTACCGTTCTTGAGACAATCTTTTCAATATAATTAGAATAATTCCCAAGGGAAAGTCTGGCCTAAAAAGTTGCCATTTAAATGCTCAAAGTCTTAATGACAAAAGGAATCTGACATAGATGTGGTATGTGTTTCGGAAACCTGGTTTGTCCCTACTATTTATGACAGTTATTATAATTTAAGTGCCTACAGATTTTTTCGTGCAGATAGGGATACTAATGCTGGTGTAGTTGCCATATTTATTAAATCTTCAATAGAATTTAAAATAAAATTTTTGCTAAAAGCAATTTATGTCGAGAAGTTAAATAATGATAATTGTTCGTAGAAATTTTTAGCAAAACCAAAAAGCTTTTACTGGGTGCAATTTATAGGCAAAACAAGAGAATCAAAATGGATGATTGGTTAATAGAATTAACAACTATTTTTTTTTTGTTCTCATTTCTATTTATTGGATCTTCACAAAATTTTAGTGAACTAACAATAATTATATAATTATTCAAATCTTAAAACTAAATATTGACGTTAAATCCAGCCAGTGCCAGACCAGACAAAACTTCAAGGGCTCAGCGACTAAATATGTTCAGGAGCATTTGTAACACTTTTATTGTACCAAGTCTGGTGTGTCCAATCTTTTAAGGCGTAGATGTCCACGATTATTTAATAAATTTCGAGCTGGTGTATTAGGGGGTGTTTCCAATCTTTTCATATGTATATCTTTAACTGTATTTCTTGATCTCATTTTTGATAAGTGGGACATTCAGATCCTTATGTATGTTAGAATTTCTCACGTACCAAGGTGAATTTGTGATCAGTCTTAATAGCCTGTTTTGCCTTCTTTGTAATTTTTCAACATTGGAAGCCGAGGCAGTTCCCCATAGCTGAATACCATAGCACCATATGGGTTTTATAATCGAGTTGTAAATCAATCATTTACAGTCTAAGCTAAGTTTAGAGTTTCTACCTATAAGCCATGTTAGTTGTACAGTTTTCAATTTTATTTGCGTAATTTTAGCATCTATATGAGCTTTCCATGTAAGTCGACGGTCAAGATGAATGCCCAGAAATTTAACATGTGTGTTCTGGGGTATATTATATTTATTAATACTAACTGGTGGACAAGATTCTCTTCGTAAGGTAAACGTAATTTGAATGCATTTTTGTTCATTTACTCTAATTCTCCATCTGTCTAACCTAGCTTCTAACTGAGATATGTGGGTTTGTAATCCTTGAGACGCTACTGATGGGTTCTCATTTACACTTATGATTGCCGTGTCATCAGCAAAAGTTGAAGTGTGGGTATAAACATTTGTTGGTAAATCTGAAGTGTAGAGTAAGTATAATAATGGCCCCAAAATACTGGCTTGTGGAACTTCGGCATTTATATTTTGTGGGGTACTTATAAAACTGTTTTCTTTAACTGTAAACTGTCGCCCTGTGATATATCTTTCTAAGTGCTTGTATGTGTTGGGTGGTAGCAAGTGTTTAATTTTAAAGAGTAAACCCCTTTTTTGTCTAATGCTTGTGAAACATCTACAAAAAGAGCAGAGCAGTATTTCTTTTCTTCAAAAGCCATTCTGATAACAGTAACTAGCCTATGTACTTGCTCAATGGTGCTGTGTTGTTTTCTAAACCCGAACTGGTGATCTGGGATTAAATTGTTTCCTAAAACGGCTAGGGTTAATTTGTTTACAAACAATTTTTCAAACAGCTTTGACATATTCGACAAAAGACTGATTGGTCTATACGACTCGACTTTTGTATTATCTTTGCCTGGCTTGGGTATCATTGTAACAAGAGAAACTTTCCATTCTGGGGGATAGTATTCAAGATGTAAAATAGCATTGAAAATATAAACAATTATTTCTAAGCTATACGGGGTAAATCTAAAAGCATCTTATTACTAATTTTATCGATCCCTGGTGCTTTTTTTTATTTAAGTCAACTATTGCGTTTTCGACCTCTTGCATCTGAAATCTGATTGGGTTGGGTGATTCAATCTGGGGTATAACCGTTGGCAACTGGTATATTTTGTGAACTATTTGGGGTGAATACATTTTTCAAGTGTTCTACGAACAATTCTACTTTTTCAGAATCCTTTCTAGCCCATTCTCCATTAGGCATTCGCAAAGGAGGATTACATATGGCTGGTCTATTTAGACCTTTTGTAGCACGCCATAATGATTAGTCAGTACTTGGGGTAGAGTCCAAACTTTCTAGATATGCATTTAGTGATGCGACTTTCTTTGACTTTAGCAGTTTCTGTAGGGTTCTTGTAGATTCCCTCAACTGAGCTTTAAGTTGCGGAGATCTATGTCGTTGCCACTCTCTTCGGATTCTTCGCTTTTCATTCAATATTCGCTCGACATCTGCAAATGAAATTATAAATGGTCTGGTATGTCGAGGGGGTTCAGTGGCGAGTTGCGCAGCTGTTTTAAGATTCAATTCAAGATTTTTAACTTAGAGGTCCATATCGTTTGGTGTTCTTAGCGGAATATTTTCTATACAATGGGTACTAATAATTTTATATTTTATATTTTTTATATTTTAGCCAGTTTATTATTTTGCCACTCGGGCGAACAACATTGTTAGGGTTAAAAACGGTAATAATTGTGGGAGTGTGATCAGAGGAGAGTTCCAGTGATGATTCTACTTGAATTAATTGACTGGATACCACCTTTGTTAAACCGAAATTTATAATTTATATGGTATTTTCTGCCGATCAGTCGGCCAGTAAGTGGGTTCTCCTCCGGAGATAACTTCCATGATCAATTTTAAAATAGTTTCAAATAAAACACGACCTTTTGGGTTAATCAGCCTTGATCCCCAAAAAGGATGCTTGACATTATAGTCGCCAGCTGCCAAAAAATTTTTCCTCTGCTATTGTGAATCTCGGTGGTGAATAAATTGATGAGATCACTAGGTCTTTGCCAAAATCTTCAAGACACACTGAGGTCGCTTGAAGATAGTTTTTACGGAGTTCTGGCAATACAAAATGTCTCAGTCGAGATTTAATGAGAATCGCCGAGAACCCACATGCTCTGTTCCTCGGGTTTTTTGTATATTACCTCACGGGACACTGTGGCCTTAGGTATCAATTGTACAAGATGGGGCGATCCTCTACGGATACGTGCAGGTTTTGTGAATTGGAACCCGGGACGTCAGAGCATGTTCTCTGCAAATGTCCGAGGCTCTCCGACAGGAGGGTGCGTTATTTTGGTGGTCGAATGTGACGCCATCGGACGTTTGGAACTGTTTACCTGGTAGGATAGTTGGCTTCGTAGGGAGCCTGAACCTATACGGTGTATTCGCTGGCAGCACAATATACCAACTTCTGGTCGCGGTGCATAGTGCCACTATAGTCTAATCTAAGTGTAACCGTGTATTACAAATAAACTTCTTGGGGTTAAAAGAGTCTCAGAAACGAGCATTAAGTCTATTTGTTTGTTTCTGAGAAAGTATTCAAGCTCGCTTTTATGTTGGAGTATGCCGTTTGCGTTCCAAAAACATATTTTTAAGCTATTCATGGTATATTTAATACAGCCTGTAATAACATAGACTGCATTCTCAGCATCTCTTGCATCAAATTGTTTATAGAGCTAGTAAAAGTATTTATTGTTTTAACTAGAGTGTCTAGAGTTGACTCAAGTTTACTAAAACTTTGTACTGGTGGCTCCCATTGGGGTTGCACAATATCTGGATTATCTTGGGTTTTTGTGTGGGGTTGGGTATTTGTAAGCATTGAAGTGGTTCCTAACGTTTGTGGGGTTCTTCTACTGTAACTCTGTGATGAAACAGAAATCTAAGACGATAGATTGGATGTGGTTCACCATTTTTTAATCTTACATGGCCGGGTTCAAACTCAACTCGGAATATGGGTTGGCGAATATTTTCATGATTTCTGATATTTGAGGCATTTTTTATCTTAAAGCCCTCAATTTATAAAGCCTTGTGTATTTCTGATGAGTCTACAGAGGAATCTATTCCTTTAATGACTACTTTAAGACCTCTACTACTCTTCAGCTGGTAGGTGTAAACATTTTTATTACGAGCTTCTACGTCAGATACCAATTTTCAGAAGTCATTTTCAGTGTTAACCTGGATTTCGGTTTCACATATTTTTCCCCTTTTGATCGGGGCTACGTAAAAAGATTTTTCTAAAATAATTTTAATTAATAATTAAACAATTTCATTAGAATTTTGTTCTCTTAGATATAATGGTGGGGGTTTTTGTGACTTACCCACTGTTAGAATTTCTTCGGTTTCACTTGCCAAGGCGTACCGATTTTGAGTTACGGGAACTTCTTCATCATCCCTTGATTGTTTAGAGGATGAAGCAATATTAGCCGATCGTGAATTATGTTTCCGTTTAAGTACCGTAAAATATCTTATCTACTCCCTTTTGTGTCTGTTTAGGGGTAACAACGTTTTTCTGTACATTTGTCTCAGTAAGTGTAGTTTTGGGTATAGCACCATTTGGTGCGAATATTACCGGCTGTTGCAAAGGTATAGTACTAGGATAGGTTAGGTCGAAAAGAGGATTCGGAGAAGGGAAATGTTTCCCTAATCCGACTCAAGTCCCTGATGACTTACACTTAAGTCAGAATGTCGGCTTGTTGTGCGCTCTAAAAATCGGTCCCATGTTTATTTCCTACCCCCGGATCTCCGTCGCACTGTCGAAATTCCTCAACCTATTCCATCCTATTCCCCTAAGATCCCCCAATGTGGATATTGGGTCACTGGATAGTACTTCGACCCGGATCCCGGTAAATGCCGGGAGAGATAGTGTTCCAAGGTCTGCTCGTCCTCCCCACGGGCCCTACACACTCCCTACACACTCCCGAGTCCTCAGTGTCGAGTGTCCCGTGAGCATTTCCATCAAAAGACTCAGTTCCTTTCTACTAAGATTCAGAATTTCCCTCGTCCTGTCCCTGTCCGGGTTTCCCCAGAGAATCCCCGTATCCCTGCCATCACCCGCATTCTCCCAGATGGTCATATGCATGGTGCCAGCCCAACCCACCAGCTCCGCCTTGAGAGCTCGAAAAGGTCTAGCGTTCCCCAAAGTGACTAACTCCAGGGAAGAGCCTCCCCTAGCCAATTCATTAGCCATTTCCTTCCCCGCTATACCACAGTGTCCCGGCACCCATATAATCTCAATGCGACCCCGTGCGGAGAAATCGTTAATTTCCCCTTTACACCTGAGTATCGTCATTGATGCCACAGAGTCCGTTTATAGAGCCCGGATAGCCGCTTGGCTATCCGTGAAAATCACAATACTGGTTCCCAAACAGCATAGGCGCTATACCTTCTGCAATAGTCCCACATACGAGGCAAATCTCATCGATGTCCACCATACTACAGATGCGTACGTCAATATAGGTCTGACAACGCTAATATATAGCCAGTGTATCATTCTGAGATTCAGACCCCATTTAGATCCTATTGGCCTTCTACAGTAGTGTACTCGTAGTGTACTCCTTAAGCGTACACTGCATACCAACCACTTATATTGATTTCCCAACATACCGTCTCAAATACTGTAGAGTGAATGACATACATACCACCATGTGGCATCAAGTAACACTATGACTGCATTTTACACTCAGATATCTGATGACCGTATGTTGACGATAAGAGAACAAAGTATAAGAATGAATAAAAATAAATTTAGTGATTCATAAAATCACTCAATACTAGACAATAAGTTAGACTTATAAGAATAGTATATAAGAACATGTAAATTGTTAAATAAATCAGACTTCAATTTGGAGTTCTTGACAACCAAAAACCCGCCTCATAATATTATTTTATTACATGGCGATCCCGCCTCATAATTAAATTTATTACATGGCGATCCTGCCGAACATTCTTGGAGTGCTAAACAAAAACTAAGCACCCAAGACCGGCACATAGGACCACAAGGAAGTGCTGACAATAGTAATAGCACCCTTCAAAAAAAAAAAAAAAGAGGATATATAATATAGTCCTGACAAGATCAGCCACAACGATCTGTCAGCTGCGGGAAGGAAGTGCCCTGTCTGGCCAAAAGACAGGAAGAGCTGCAAAACAACAAGAAAGCCGCCAATGGAAATAACAACAGCAATTCAAATGGATACCAAAGGAAGGCCGCAAGAAAAAAAGTAAAAATAAATATAAAACAGTGCGCTCCTTGATGAGCACCTGACCGAACGGAGGCGACTTCGCCCATGTTCAAAAATAAAATAATAAAATTTTTTTTTTTGGAAATTTACCCTACAAAGGGAAAATAATTCAATATTGGTCCGAAACCAATAACCATTGTTCACAAATAAAATAATAAAATATATATGTAAATATAAATTTTTTCTTTGCATAAACAAAATTTTTCAAAAAAAAAAAAATGCAAAATTTTAACTACAAATTATCCGAAAAAAAAAATGTTTAGAAAAATTTATGATTAAAGCAAAACAAAAAAAAAAAAAGAACACCAATAAGGAAATTTATAATTGTAAAAACATAATTTTAAAATATAAATAAAATTATACATATAAGATAACAAAAAAAAAAATTTTTTTTCGTAAAAATGACTTGGTGGAAGAAAATTCTACAAACTATCCCTTTAGTTTCTGCGGGATACGAAGTCGGTAAAAATGATAACAATGACGATAACAAAGAAATCATAAGATATATAAATTCCAGTATAAAACCAAGGGATAATGAAAATCCAAATATTTTGAAATAACTATGACCATTATGCTAATCCTAATAGTAATAGCTTATATCATAAAAGTTATATTTGCCTTATTGAAAAGAAATTAACAATTTTATAAAAATATATATTTTAAATGCTTTCCAAAAAAATAATATCCTTATTACTGATTATTACTTTGATCTTATACCTAGTATATAAATTCTTAAAACATATATATTTAAACAAACCAAAAATTATAATAACAGACGTATAAATGGAAGAACATCTAACAGAATTAAAAGACATACTAGCAAATTTAAAGAAAAGTCCAGGAAGGACATACTCAGAAAAAACTATACAAGTAAAGTTAGAAACTATAGAGAGTATAAGAAAAGAATTTCTGACAGCACAAAGTGAAGAAAGAGAAGAAAAAGAAATAGTAGCATTAAAGTTAGAATTTAATAGCATTTATAAAAAAATCAAGGAATATTTAATACCAAATACTAAAAATTTAGACACCAAAATGGCAGCATTTAGTTTAGAATTAACTTCTAAGGCACTCCCAATTTTTGCTGGAAATTATGAAGAACTAGAAAGTTTCCTAATAACAGCAGAACTCATCGAAAAGACTCTGACTGACGCAGCAAAAACAGATTTCTTGCAATATGTTTACCACGCCAAATTGACCTCAGGTGTAAGGACAGCGATAGGTAGTTACGCAAAACCAGACAATTTCAATACCTTAAAAACACTCTTAAAACAAAGATACAAGAATACAAAAACTATTCCAGAATTACAGTCAAAGTTAAACAACATATACCAAGGAAAACAATCAGTAAGTGCATATAAGGACAGAATCATTACCATTATAGACAATTTAAATAGATTGGGAATTGAGGAATTAAACACAGACGCATCAGAACCAGAGAAAAATGTTATCATAAGATTAAATACTAAATTAGCGTTAGATTCTTTCAAAAGAGGTATCAATGACAATTTAAAAACAGCCATATTTGCAGCTCGTCCAAAGACTTTGCAAGACGCAGTAGAACTTGCGCTAGAAATAGAAAACGAACATAAGGTAAACAACAATTCAGTAATGCACATTCAAACACGTCAACCTAACAGACAACATAACAATAACAGATACAATAGTTTTTCAAATGGGAACAACAGTAACTTTAACAATAACAGATCCAATAACTTTCAAAATAGAAATAGTCATATTACCAATAAAAGACACAATAATTTTTCAAACAACAACAATTACAACAATAATCGGCAAAGAGCCGTTAATAACAATAACTACGATAGAAGAAATCAAACCAACACAAATAGATGAGGGAAACGAAGTGGGCTCGGAATACATGGATATTCCGGACAGCCAAAATTAAGAGTATATAAAGTTTGCAACAATAATACAAATTTCATAATCGCTAAATACAAAAATGAACAATTAACATTTCTTGTCGACACAGGTGCCGACATATCACTATGTCGTATTCGAACAAATCTTGAAGATGAACCAATTAATAAAGAGAACAAATGTAAATTAACAGGTATTACTACTGAAGAAATACACTCACTAGGGACAGTTGGACTGGAACTTTCATTCACAGACCAGACATGCAAACACAAATTTCATCTTGTAGATGACAACTTTCCAATAGAAACAGACGGAATAATAGGAAGGGACTTTTTAAAGAAATATCTCTGTAAAATAGACTATGAAACTTTCGCAATATCATTATTCATTAACAATACTACCATAACTATTCCATTGCAAACAAAAGCTCTTACGTCATTACAAATAAAGATACCGCCAAGAACAGAAATAATACAAGCATTAAAACTAAACCTTAGCGAAGATAGCATAATTTTTAATAATGAAATCAAACCAGGTGTATTTTTAAGTAATTCAATAGCACCTAGTAACGGCATGACCCACATAAAAATTTTAAACACGACGAATAAAGAAATAAACTTAAAAGGCATTCAACTCCAAACTGACTCACTAAAAAACTATGACATATTAGATTACAATAAAAATAATAACCCCAAACCTTTTGAACAAATACTGAATGAACTACAATTAAATATTAATGACGACTATGCAAAAACAGAATTAATAAACATTTTTCGTAAATATCAAAATATTTTTCACCTTGAAAATGAAAAATTAACAGTAAACAATTTTTATGACCAAACAATCACTACCTTAGACAATACACCAGTGTATATAAAAAACTACAGACTACCGCACTCACATACAAACATAATAAACGAACAAATACAGAATATGCTGGATGACGACATAATAGAACCATCCGTTAGTCCATACAATGCTCCACTACTTTTAGTACCAAAGAAAAATGTGGAAGATAAAAAGAATTGGAGACTTGTAGTAGACTTTAGAAAACTTAACGATAAAATTGTCAATGACAAATTTCCCCTAACTAGATTAGAGGATATTCTAGACAAACTTGGCAGAGCCAAATGGTTTTCTACACTTGACATGACTAGCTCACTTTTTGAATAAAACTGCCATTTAAAATTTTTTTTTTTTATTTTTATTTTGAAACCCAAATACTCTGAAGCAAATCAATTCTCTGGGGGTAGGCATACGCAAACACTTTACATAGATATTTTATGAGTGGGAATAGCCTACTGGGTACAACCCTGCGCTCCATTCATACAACGCTGCTACCACCTCTATTTTACCACAAGCCTAATTTAATCTATTACAAAACTACTATTTTTATGCAACTGATACCATACATGAATGTGCCTTTGAATATTATCCTAAAAAAAAGCGCAAACGCCGCCGTCCGATGTAAAGTTAGCAAAACCTTATAATTTCCAGCAAAATTCTTCTTCTTGCAATAACGTTTTTTGGATTCATGGTGTCCTAAGCATTCATTGGACATAAAGACATTTTTGGCACGCGGCCCCCCGGAGCCAGAATCTGCTCCAGAGTATTTGGGTTTCAAAATAAAATTTTTTTTTTAAATGTCAGTTTTATTTAAAAAGTAGTCCTTGTTCAAAACTTGCAATAACGTTTTTTGGATACATTGTGTCCTAAAGATTTATTGGACATAAAGACATTTTTGGGACGCGGCCCACCGGAGCCAGAATCTGCTCCGGAATATTTGGGTTCCAAAATAAATTTTTTTTTTTAAATGGCTGTTTTATTTAAAAAGTAGTAATTGTTCAAAACTTGAAATAAAGTTTTTTGGATACATTGTGTCCTAAACAATAATTGGACATAAAGACATTTTTGGTCAGCGGCCCCCTAAGCCAGAATCTGGTCCAGAGTATATGGGTTTCAAAATAAAAAAAAAAATTTTAAATGGTAGTTTTATTCAAAAAGTAGTCCTTGTTCAGATTTTGCAATAAAGTTTTTTGGATTCATTGTGTCCTAAACATTCATTGGACATAAAGACATTTTTGGTACGCGGCCCCCGGAGCCACAATCTGCTCCAAATATTTGAGTTTCAAAATAAAAAAAAAAATTTTTAAATGGCAGTTTTATTCAAAAAGTAGTCCTTGTTCAGAATTTGAAATAAAGTTTTTTGGATTCATTGTGTCCTAAAGATTCATTGGACATAAAGACATTTTTGGTACGCGGCCCCCCGGAGCCAGAATCTGCTCCAGTGTATTTGGGTTTCAAAATAAAATTTTTAAATGGCAGTTTTATTTAAAAAGTATTCCTTGTTTAGAACTTGCAATAAAGTTTTTTGGATTCATTGTGTCCTAAGCATTCATTGGACATAAAGACATTTTTGGTACGCGGCCCCCGGAGCCAGAAACTGCTCCAGAGTATTTGGGTTTCAAAATAAAAAAAAAATTTTTAAATGTAGTTTTATTCAAAAAGTAGTCCTTGTTCAGAATTTGCAATAAAGTTTTTTGAATTCATTGTGTCCTAAATATTTATTGGACATAAAGACATTTTTGGTACGCGGCCCCTTGGAGCCAGAATCTGCTCCAGACATTTGGGTTTCTAAATAAAAAAAAAAATTTTTAAATGGCAGTTTTATTCAAAAAGTAGTGCTTGTTCAGATCTTGCAATAAAGTTTTTTGGATTCATTGTGTCCTAAACATTCATTGGACATAAAGACATTTTTGGGACGCTGCCCCAGAGTTAGAATCTGCTCGAGAGTATTTGGGTTTCAAAATAAAAAAAAATATTTTTAAATGGCAGTTTTATTCAAAAAGTAGTCCTTGTTCAGAATTTGCAATAAAGTTTTTTGGATTCATTGTGCCCTAAACATTCATTGGACATAAAGACATTTTTGGTACGCGGCCCCCGGAGCCAGAATCTGCTCCAGAGTATTTGGGTTTAAAATAAAAAAAAAAAATTTTTTAAATAGCAGTTTTATTCAAAAAGTAGTCCTTGTTCAGAACTTGCAATAAAGTTTTTTGGATTCATTGTGTCCTAACGATTCATTGGACATAAAGACATTTTTGGTACGCGGCCCCCCGGAGCCAGAATCTGCTCCAAGTATTTGGGTTTCAAACTAACAAAAAAATTTTTTAAATGGCAGTTTTATTCAAAAAGTAGTCCTTGTTCAGAATTTGCAATAAAGTTGTTTAAATTCATTGTGTCCTAAATATTTATTGGACTTAGATACATTATTGGTACGTGGCCCCCCGGAGCCACATTCTGCTCTAGAGAGTATTTGGGTTTAATAATAAAAAAAAAAATTTGTAAATGGCAGTTTTATTCAAAAAGTAGTCCTTGTTCAGAATTTGCAATAAAGTTTTTTGGATTCAAGTAGATAGGAAATGGGAAGTTTGTAACGACGCAGCAGCGCAGTCGGCAGAGGCTGGGCAGAGGAAAAATTTAAAAAAAAAAAAATTTTCAAAAAATTTTAAAAAAAAAAAAAAATTTAAAAAAAAAAATTTCAAAAAAAAAAAAATTTAAAAAAAAAAAAATTTAAAAAAAAAATTTAAAAAAAAAAATTTAAAAAAAAAAAATTTAAAAAAAAAAATTTTAAAAAAAAAAATTAAAAAAAAAAAATTTAAAAAAAAATTTAAAAAAAAAAATTTCAAAAAAAAATTTAAAAAAAAAATTTTAAAAAAAAAAAAAAATTAAAAAAAAAATTAAAAAAAAAATTTAAAAAAAAAAATTTAAAAAAAAAAATTTAAAAAAAAAATTTAAAAAAAAAAATTTAAAAAAAAAAAATTTAAAAAAATAAATTTAAAAAAAAAAAAAAATTTAAAAAATAAATTTAAAAAAAAATTTAAAAAAAAAAATTTTCAAAAAATTTAAAAAATAAATTTAAAAAAAAAAAAATTTTCAAAAAATTTAAAAAATAAATTTAAAAAAAATTTTCAAAAAATTTGCGCAGTGAAAAAATAAATTTAAAAAAATAAATTTTCAAAAAAATTTGTGCAGTGAAAAAAAATAAATTTAAAAAAATTTGCGCAGTGAAAAAAATAAATTTAAAAAAATATATTTTCAAAAAATTTGCGCAGTGAAAAAAATAAATTTAAATGAAAAAAGTGAAATTTCTGACTCAGTGAAAAAAGATAAATTTTCATAAACATCTGGCCCAGTAAAAATTCTGTGTGTGGAGAATATTTTTATTACACAATTATGTTTTGCCGACGGCTTTTCACAATTTTACATCTATGAAAAAAAGAAGAATTTTCTGCTCCAGTAAAAAAAGAAGAATTTTCTGCCCCAGTAAAAATTCTGTGTGTTGAAAATTTACATAGAGATGTGAAAATATAGCTTATTTTAAAATATGTGTGTGTGTGTGTGTGTGTGGAGAATATTTTTATTACACAATTATGTTTTGCCGACGGCTTTTCACAATTTTACATCTATGAAAAAAAGAAGAATTTTCTGCCCCAGTAAAAAAAGAAGAATTTTCCGCCCCAGTTTTTTCACTGGGATGATGGGATTATGTGCATAGAAAATTCTTTGTGTTTACATTATGAAAATATTTTTGAGAAGAATTTGTACACAATATAATTAAATTAGTTTAATATTTAAAATATGTGGATGACAGTATTATGTCAAGTGTTTTAGGCGACATGATAAAAATTTGTCTAATATTTAAAATGTGTTTACATTATGAAAATATTTTTGAGAAGAATTTGTACACAATATAATCAAATTAGTGTCGCGTTGATATACATGTAAAATTAATTATAGATCGTTTTCTCAGCCTACAGACATAATGTGTCAAGTGTTTTAGGTGACATAGTAAAATTTGTCTAATATTTAAATTGTGTTTACATTATGAGAATATTTTTGAGTGAACAGATCAAATCATGATCAAACACATCTTGTATGTCGCGTTGATATACATGTAAAATTTTTTATAGGGATCAGCCTACAGACATAATGTGTCAAGTGTTTTAGGTGACATAGTAAAATTTGCCTAATATTTAAAATAATATACAAGACAGTGTATTTTGTATATTTTTCATTTTATTCATTTATTAAACGCTTAGATGTTTATAATACATTTCAATAAAATTAATTATAGATCGTTTTCTCTGTCTATAGACAAAACAGCTACAAGTATCAGGTCCCTCTATGCAAGTATCAATAGACCATGGACAATCAATGAAATGTTCCCCATGTATCGAGTCTAGGCACTCCTTATTTTCAAATTCATCCATTATATTCGTAAAGTTTAATATATAATGGAGATCCTCAAAAGAAATGTGTCCATCATATTCAAAAAGAAAGGTGTCAATTCTCTCTCGTAGTGTTGGTATTAATATCATTGTTTCTGATATTTGAAAATAATAATTTAAATGTTCATAATAATATTAGTGATATGTTTATGGAGATTGATAGTGATGATGATATATTTACAAATATTGATTTGGAAGATGTAAATAAAACATTGTATTAATTTTTAATTGTATTATAATTTTTATTTTATTTAGATTTAAATTAATTTTTTTAAATATTTCTTATGTAATAGATGATATTTTATAAAGATTTTAGAAAAAATTATGAAAATAACTATGTTTGAGGAAAATTTAATTTTTCATGTTGACAAATACGACTATATGTTTTTGGCATATTGTCATTTATTTAAACAACTTTGCGTACTTGAACAGTTAAAGGATTATATTCAATTAATCGATTAGCGGTAGGTTGTATGGATTATTGGGATGAAAATTTGATGTGTCAAATTTGGTATGAATATCATTACGAATATCATCATAAAAGTCATTCGTTATTGTCATTTATTTAAACAACTTTGCGTAATTGAACAGTTAAAGGATTATATTCAATTAATCGATCATGGATGAGAATACAATAGGCAGACGTGTTTTCTGGAATATTACTGCTTGTCTCAAACTCAATTTTTATATCAATTGGACCGTTTGTAGTAGATTCATTTTGATGGCTCACATCAATGACAATAATAGGAGCATTATTTTTAAATTCTTGACAATTCACAATTGGTTGAGGTTCTTTCATATAATAGTTTTGTTGAAATCTCACATACATATCGTAGAGAATAGCGAATCGTTCATTAGCAAATTTAATATTAAGATCATCATAAGGATATGATTCTGAATTCAAGTGTACTTTGAGGTTAGTTAAATTGCAGTGAACAAATTTATTATCATTTTGGAATGCTATTATTAATGCAAACGAGGACGTTCTCTGTTGGTAGCTAACTTTACATTCCAAATGTGACTATTTCCAGTTGTTAGTTGAGGATTATAATGACAGTCCCAACTGTGGAATGCTATTGGCAAGTTTTCTCCGTTTTTTATCACTTTCATCATATTTAATTTACTAAAATCCGATAAGTGTACATGAGGAATTCTCCATGAAATATTTGTAATTTTTATTTTGGGTTTTTCAGTATTTGCTGTTGAATACACCATGCCTTCATCACTTTTACTACGCAGTAAAAATTAATTCATGTTTAGATTTTAAAATTACTTTATTGAAATCTTCAGCAAATCTCAGTAAGACTTTTAGTGGAATATAAAAATTAAAAATTGAAAAATAAAAATTAAAAATTGAAAATTAAAAAATAAAAATTAAAAATTGAAAATAAAAATTAAATTAGGCTTCTTCTTATTTTTGGTTGTTGTTTTTTTGGAATGTGATAAATTTTTATTTTTCTAAATTGTTTAAACAAAAATATTAATGAGGGTTGTGAAAATATAAAGGAAAAATTTTAAATTTCTATGTGTGAAAAAATGTTATTCTCTAAATATTGTTTTAATAAGATGGTTTTATTATTTTAGGTGTGGAGGATATTTTTTGGCTAGAAGCGTGAAATAAGGGGCGGTCATATGTTTTAGAACTCTTTAATCTACAATGTAATATTTATGTTGAATTTGTATAGGAACCAAAACTCTGCTTGCCAACATATTATTCGCAACTAAAATGTGTTTACATCAATAAAATTCTTTGAGTAGTTTTATGCCATCACTAAGGAGGGTTGTAATGAATAATAAAATAGGAATTAAAACTTTGTTTGACACCATATTGCTTAAAACTATTTAAAATTTGTTTAGGGTCAAAGTAAAAGACAATTTGTATTTACACATGTTTTAATATTAATTTGTTTATTAAACACTTAGATGTTTATGATACATTTCAATTAGATTAATTACAGCTTGACTTCTATGTCTATAGATGAAGCAGTTGCAAGTATCTGGTCCCTCTATGCAACTATCAATAGACCATGGACAATCGATAAAATGCTCCCCATGCATCGAGTCTAAGCACTCCTTATTTTCAAATTCATCCATTGTATTCATAAAGTTTAATATGAAATGGAGATCCTCAAAGGAAATGTAGCCATCATACTCAAAAAGAAATGCGTTAATTGTTTCGCGTAGTGTCGGAAATTCCATCATTATTTCAAGATTGATGTTTCTCCTTATCTCTATTTTTTAATACTAATTAAAAAATTTATTTTTCTTAATGTGAGAAGAGGATACTTGACAAATATATCCCCAAACTACTAATTATATAAGAGTGAGGTAATACAATGATTTATCATGCACTTTCCTTCACTCTGGATCGATCAATTAGAGGGTGGAGTTAAGGCATAAGACATTTTTCAATTATTTTCCTTAATTTTAATTATAGGAATGTAAGAACAATCATTCAATAAAAAGCAGTCCAATAGTAAAGTCAAAAATGGATATTTCATCATCTCTAATTAATAAATTTAATAATTTCAACAGTAAACCAATTCTCTATATTAAAGACATGGAGAATTTAAAATCCTATACTGTGTTGAAAGCCATACGAATTAAAACTAAAATTGGCAAATGCATAAGACTTGAAGTCGAAAATAACATTATATTTCTACCAACTAGATATAACGCTATGACTGAAGAAGAACTAGTGGAATTATCCTCTGGAAATTACTGCATTAAAAAAGAAGCTGGAGTACACGAGAAATCATATCAATTGCAGCTGGAGCAATTCAATTTAAATAATGAATATATTATTCTTCAAAATAGTACATATCCAGTATGGAATTAAAATGTAATCAAATGTTATTAAATAAATCAAAAATTATATAATAAAATTAAAAAAAGTTTTCTTTTTATTTATTATAAATTTCATACAAAAATTGTAGGCATAAATGTCCACAATTAAACGAATTATATTTTTGATGTTGATTGTAGTTATATTCTAAATTTCTACCCAAGTATTTTACTACTACTTCCAACGGTGGCTGCAAATTTCCAAAACTATCAAAATATTCATTTTGTTGATTATTTTTATAGTATGCTACCCAATGTGTTCCACAGCCAATTGATGCATCTAAATTAATAATTCCACATTCTTTGAGTCTAAGACGTTTGGGGAGTGAGTCTCGCATAAAAACGCCTCTAAAATATGGAATATGTGTGGCAAACATCCTTAAATCAACATCAGTGAGTGGTCTTTTGGGTAGCATCTTTAACAGTTTTTTGATGATTTATTACATACAAGACCATATCCTTTTTTATATGGCTTAAGAAATAATCTTTTTCCCATTGCAATAGCCTCCATTGTTTTATTATGTTTAATGGCCTCATCAAGATTTTGCTTAGCATTTTTAGCAGTGTTAATTGCTTTAACAAGAGCTGATCCACCAGAAGATAGACTACCTTAGGCTCCGAGTGCTGTAAGAATTGATACTAAAGGCAAGAAACCTCCAATTTTGGGAACATTTATTATGCTAGGTATAACAACTTTAGATTTTTTTCCTTTTAGAGATTTATTGATAACTCTACGTGCAATTTTAATAGCGTCATTAATATCTCTGGGTTTTTCCTTCTTTAAACTTTTTGTAGCCATTCTTACCGCATCGTTAAAAATTTTCTTTCCACTTTTGTATTGACCCTTTACCCCTATTCCAAATTTAACTTTTGCTTTCATTGCGTTGCTTACAAAATATGCATTTGTTTTCTCGCCAATACTACTATCCTCGGCTAAAACTCTTTCCCAAGCACGATTTTCAAGTATTTTATCAGCTTGATGTCGTTTATTAATATCCTTATTTTGGGAATATGCTATATCATGTTCTGAGGCAGGATGAAATGAATATGAAGCACATATATAGCGATATTTTTATGATATATGTCAAGAATGTTGGAAAGACAAGTATGGATTTTTAATAATAAGCAAAGATGATGATTTAGATGCAGGTCGCTATAGAAAATAGTTTTATATTTTCATTGAAATATTAAAGGATGAATTCATAAATATTAATTAGTTACGAATAGATCATTGAATCAATTAGATCTAAATTGATTTCTATACAATCATCTGATTATTAATATCATACCATCTAAAAGACCAGACCACCTAAAAATACCTAATGTGATAAACCAGACCAGCCAGCAGACACCTGATCTGATAAACCAGACCAGCCAGCAGACATCTGATCTGATAAACCAGACCAGCCAGCAGACACCTGATCTGATAAACCAGACCAGCTAAAAATACCTAATCTGATAAATCAGAACAGCCAGCAGACACCTGATATGATAAGCCAGACCAGATCAGCTTGCCACAAATATATGTTCATCACACAAATCATCTAATTTTACATCTAACATCTAAATGCCACAAATCATCTAATTGTTTATTAATATCATACCATCTAAAAGACTAGAACAGCTAAAAATACCTAATCTGATAAACCAGACCACCTAAAAATACCTAATCTGATAAACCAGACTAGAACAGCTAAAAATACCTAATCTGATAAACCAGACCACCTAAAAATACCTAATCTGATAAACCAGACTAGAACAGCTAAAAATACCTAATCTGATAAACCAGACCACCTAAAAATACCTAATCTGATAAACCAGACCAGCCAGCAGACATCTGATCTGATAAACCAGACCAGCCAGCAGACACCTGATCTGATAAACCAGACCAGCCAGCAGACACCTGATCTGATAAACCAGACCAGCCAGCAGACACCTGATCTGATAAACCAGACCAGCCAGCAGTCACCTGATCTGATAAACCAGACCAGCCAGCAGACACCTGATCTTGCTGATACCTAATCATAATTTTAAAACTAATAAACGATGGAAGAAAAAGTTTTGGAAGAATTAGTAAAGACGAGAATGCTTTGAAAAGGAAATTTCAAAGTATAAAATTTGATGAATCTAACACATCTAAACAACTCAAAGATACATTTAGGCCTATAACGGAACCATTGAATGAATTTATTGATATTTCTAAAAATACGAATACAATTTCAAAAATTATTAAAGATGAAATTAAAAATGAAATGGCTAATTATTCAAATATAACTTTTAACAAACCACCAATGAAATTCGAGTCAAGTACTCCGAAGAAAGAGCATATAAGTACTAATGGTGAAGATGAGACACAAAAGTCTTTATATAAGACAAATGATGATGAAAATTTCTATTCTCAAGAGGATACAATAGAGAATGATGATATTAATGTTCCAACAAATCCGATAGATTTATCCTGGTTGGGTAAAAAAAAAATATGTTGGATACTCTATATGGGCCACATAAAAATTCTAGTGGAGAATGGAAATTTGGTAACAGCAATATAAAAATAAATGACGATAAAATTGAGGTAGGAAACCAAATGTGGCTCCTTACACCAGGTCTTTATCAGTTAATGTTTTATTCAAAACCAATGAATTATGATAAAACTGAATTGGAGATTTACAAGAAGATTTTAATTGAAACAAATCCGATAGATTTATCCTGGTTGGGTAAAAAAAAATATGTTGGATACTCTATATGGGCCACATAAAAATTCTAGTGGAGAATGGAAATTTGGTAACAGCAATATAAAAATAAATGACGATAAAATTGAGGTAGGAAACCAAATGTGGCTCCTTACACCAGGTCTTTATCAGTTAATGTTTTATTCAAAACCAATGAATTATGATAAAACTGAATTGGAGATTTACAAGAAGATTTTAATTGAAACAAATCCGATAGATTTATCCTGGTTGGGTAAAAAAAAATATGTTGGATACTCTATATGGGCCACATAAAAATTCTAGTGGAGAATGGAAATTTGGTAACAGCAATATAAAAATAAATGACGATAAAATTGAGGTAGGAAACCAAATGTGGCTCCTTACACCAGGTCTTTATCAGTTAATGTTTTATTCAAAACCAATGAATTATGATAAAACTGAATTGGAGATTTACAAGAAGATTTTAATTGAAACAAATGCTCATAAAAGAGATTATAAATCCGATGGACAGCTAAAAGGCACCAGAGCATATAAATATCGAAACATTATAAGTAAATTATTTAAAAATGATAAGACAGGAAGTGGTTTAATGAAATTGAATTCAAATAAATCAAATTATATATGTATATTGGAATGATCCAAATGAGTTGGTTGATCGCCTTCGGCTATTGATAGCATCACAAGTCGCTGGTCATAATAATCATAATAATGAAATAGTCTCAATAATTGAAGAATTGCGAGAAGCTGATATTATTATATAAAATCTAACGAATATCTTGCAAATTAATTAATAAGTGCATATCATTCAACATGTGTGAATGTCACATCTATTGAAGCTTGAAATTATGAAATATAAAAAGTAATATATAAAATGCTTCAACGCTGTTTATTATCAATGTGGATAACATTAACATCATTTGTCCGCAAAACTAGAAGATTATTTTGGAAGAAAAAGATGCAATCTAAAAAATGTTCATACACATATAAAAAAACAAAATCACAAGAGACATACATATAAAAATCAAAAATGACTACAAAACGAATTCTTGTAAATGAGTTGCATAAACAATTAGATGATTTGTGGCATTTAGATGTTAGATGTAAAATTAGATGATTTGTGTGATGAACATATATTTGTGGCAAGCTGATCTGGTCTGGCTTATCATATCAGGTGTCTGCTGGCTGTTCTGATTTATCAGATTAGGTATTTTTAGCTGGTCTGGTTTATCAGATCAGGTGTCTGCTGGCTGGTCTGGTTTATCAGATCAGATGTCTGCTGGCTGGTCTGGTTTATCAGATCAGGTGTCTGCTGGCTGGTCTGGTTTATCACATTAGGTATTTTTAGGTGGTCTGGTCTTTTAGATGGTATGATATTAATAATCAGATGATTGTATAGAAATCAATTTAGATCTAATTGATTCAATGATCTATTCGTAACTAATTAATATTTATGAATTCATCCTTTAATATTTCAATGAAAATATAAAACTATTTTCTATAGCGACCTGCATCTAAATCATCATCTTTGCTTATTATTAAAAATCCATACTTGTCTTTCCAACATTCTTGACATATATCATAAAAATATCGCTATATATGTGCTTCATATTCATTTCATCCTGCCTCAGAACATGATATAGCATATTCCCAAAATAAGGATATTAATAAACGACATCAAGCTGATAAAATACTTGAAAATCGTGCTTGGGAAAGAGTTTTAGCCGAGGATAGTAGTATTGGCGAGAAAACAAATGCATATTTTGTAAGCAACGCAATGAAAGCAAAAGTTAAATTTGGAATAGGGGTAAAGGGTCAATACAAAAGTGGAAAGAAAATTTTTAACGATGCGGTAAGAATGGCTACAAAAAGTTTAAAGAAGGAAAAACCCAGAGATATTAATGACGCTATTAAAATTGCACGTAGAGTTATCAATAAATCTCTAAAAGGAAAAAAATCTAAAGTTGTTATACCTAGCATAATAAATGTTCCCAAAATTGGAGGTTTCTTGCCTTTAGTATCAATTCTTACAGCACTCGGAGCCTAAGGTAGTCTATCTTCTGGTGGATCAGCTATTGTTAAAGCAATTAACACTGCTAAAAATGCTAAGCAAAATCTTGATGAGGCCATTAAACATAATAAAACAATGGAGGCTATTGCAATGGGAAAAAGATTATTTCTTAAGCCATATAAAAAAGGATATGGTCTTGTATGTAATAAATCATCAAAAAACTGTTAAAGATGCTACCCAAAAGACCACTCACTGATGTTGATTTAAGGATGTTTGCCACACATATTCCATATTTTAGAGGCGTTTTTATGCGAGACTCACTCCCCAAACGTCTTAGACTCAAAGAATGTGGAATTATTAATTTAGATGCATCAATTGGCTGTGGAACACATTGGGTAGCATACTATAAAAATAATCAACAAAATGAATATTTTGATAGTTTTGGAAATTTGCAGCCACCGTTGGAAGTAGTAGTAAAATACTTGGGTAGAAATTTAGAATATAACTACAATCAACATCAAAAATATAATTCGTTTAATTGTGGACATTTATGCCTACAATTTTTGTATGAAATTTATAATAAATAAAAAGAAAACTTTTTTTAATTTTATTATATAATTTTTGATTTATTTAATAACATTTGATTACATTTTAATTCCATACTGGATATGTACTATTTTGAAGAATAATATATTCATTATTTAAATTGAATTGCTCCAGCTGCAATTGATATGATTTCTCGTGTACTCCAGCTTCTTTTTTAATGCAGTAATTTCCAGAGGATAATTCCACTAGTTCTTCTTCAGTCATAGCGTTATATCTAGTTGGTAGAAATATAATGTTATTTTCGACTTCAAGTCTTATGCATTTGCCAATTTTAGTTTTAATTCGTATGGCTTTCAACACAGTATAGGATTTTAAATTCTCCATGTCTTTAATATAGAGAATTGGTTTACTGTTGAAATTATTAAATTTATTAATTAGAGATGATGAAATATCCATTTTTGACTTTACTATTGGACTGCTTTTTATTGAATGATTGTTCTTACATTCCTATAATTAAAATTAAGGAAAATAATTGAAAAATGTCTTATGCCTTAACTCCACCCTCTAATTGATCGATCCAGAGTGAAGGAAAGTGCATGATAAATCATTGTATTACCTCACTCTTATATAATTAGTAGTTTGGGGATATATTTGTCAAGTATCCTCTTCTCACATTAAGAAAAATAAATTTTTTAATTAGTATTAAAAAATAGAGATAAGGAGAAACATCAATCTTGAAATAATGATGGAATTTCCGACACTACGCGAAACAATTAACGCATTTCTTTTTGAGTATGATGGCTACATTTCCTTTGAGGATCTCCATTTCATATTAAACTTTATGAATACAATGGATGAATTTGAAAATAAGGAGTGCTTAGACTCGATGCATGGGGAGCATTTTATCGATTGTCCATGGTCTATTGATAGTTGCATAGAGGGACCAGATACTTGCAACTGCTTCATCTATAGACATAGAAGTCAAGCTGTAATTAATCTAATTGAAATGTATCATAAACATCTAAGTGTTTAATAAACAAATTAATATTAAAACATGTGTAAATACAAATTGTCTTTTACTTTGACCCTAAACAAATTTTAAATAGTTTTAAGCAATATGGTGTCAAACAAAGTTTTAATTCCTATTTTATTATTCATTACAACCCTCCTTAGTGATGGCATAAAACTACTCAAAGAATTTTATTGATGTAAACACATTTTAGTTGCGAATAATATGTTGGCAAGCAGAGTTTTGGTTCCTATACAAATTCAACATAAATATTACATTGTAGATTAAAGAGTTCTAAAACATATGACCGCCCCTTATTTCACGCTTCTAGCCAAAAAATATCCTCCACACCTAAAATAATAAAACCATCTTATTAAAACAATATTTAGAGAATAACATTTTTTCACACATAGAAATTTAAAATTTTTCCTTTATATTTTCACAACCCTCATTAATATTTTTGTTTAAACAATTTAGAAAAATAAAAATTTATCACATTCCAAAAAAACAACAACCAAAAATAAGAAGAAGCCTAATTTAATTTTTATTTTCAATTTTTAATTTTTATTTTTTAATTTTCAATTTTTAATTTTTATTTTTCAATTTTTAATTTTTATATTCCACTAAAAGTCTTACTGAGATTTGCTGAAGATTTCAATAAAGTAATTTTAAAATCTAAACATGAATTAATTTTTACTGCGTAGTAAAAGTGATGAAGGCATGGTGTATTCAACAGCAAATACTGAAAAACCCAAAATAAAAATTACAAATATTTCATGGAGAATTCCTCATGTACACTTATCGGATTTTAGTAAATTAAATATGATGAAAGTGATAAAAAACGGAGAAAACTTGCCAATAGCATTCCACAGTTGGGACTGTCATTATAATCCTCAACTAACAACTGGAAATAGTCACATTTGGAATGTAAAGTTAGCTACCAACAGAGAACGTCCTCGTTTGCATTAATAATAGCATTCCAAAATGATAATAAATTTGTTCACTGCAATTTAACTAACCTCAAAGTACACTTGAATTCAGAATCATATCCTTATGATGATCTTAATATTAAATTTGCTAATGAACGATTCGCTATTCTCTACGATATGTATGTGAGATTTCAACAAAACTATTATATGAAAGAACCTCAACCAATTGTGAATTGTCAAGAATTTAAAAATAATGCTCCTATTATTGTCATTGATGTGAGCCATCAAAATGAATCTACTACAAACGGTCCAATTGATATAAAAATTGAGTTTGAGACAAGCAGTAATATTCCAGAAAACACGTCTGCCTATTGTATTCTCATCCATGATCGATTAATTGAATATAATCCTTTAACTGTTCAATTACGCAAAGTTGTTTAAATAAATGACAATAACGAATGACTTTTATGATGATATTCGTAATGATATTCATACCAAATTTGACACATCAAATTTTCATCCCAATAATCCATACAACCTACCGCTAATCGATTAATTGAATATAATCCTTTAACTGTTCAAGTACGCAAAGTTGTTTAAATAAATGACAATATGCCAAAAACATATAGTCGTATTTGTCAACATGAAAAATTAAATTTTCCTCAAACATAGTTATTTTCATAATTTTTTCTAAAATCTTTATAAAATATCATCTATTACATAAGAAATATTTAAAAAAATTAATTTAAATCTAAATAAAATAAAAATTATAATACAATTAAAAATTAATACAATGTTTTATTTACATCTTCCAAATCAATATTTGTAAATATATCATCATCACTATCAATCTCCATAAACATATCACTAATATTATTATGAACATTTAAATTATTATTTTCAAATATCAGAAACAATGATATTAATACCAACACTACGAGAGAGAATTGACACCTTTCTTTTTGAATATGATGGACACATTTCTTTTGAGGATCTCCATTATATATTAAACTTTACGAATATAATGGATGAATTTGAAAATAAGGAGTGCCTAGACTCGATACATGGGGAACATTTCATTGATTGTCCATGGTCTATTGATACTTGCATAGAGGGACCTGATACTTGTAGCTGTTTTGTCTATAGACAGAGAAAACGATCTATAATTAATTTTATTGAAATGTATTATAAACATCTAAGCGTTTAATAAATGAATAAAATTAAAAATATACAAAATACACTGTCTTGTATATTATTTTAAATATTAGGCAAATTTTACTATGTCACCTAAAACACTTGACACATTATGTCTGTAGGCTGATCCCTATAAAAAATTTTACATGTATATCAACGCGACATACAAGATGTGTTTGATCATGATTTGATCTGTTCACTCAAAAATATTCTCATAATGTAAACACAATTTAAATATTAGACAAATTTTACTATGTCACCTAAAACACTTGACACATTATGTCTGTAGGCTGAGAAAACGATCTATAATTAATTTTACATGTATATCAACGCGACACTAATTTGATTATATTGTGTACAAATTCTTCTCAAAAATATTTTCATAATGTAAACACATTTTAAATATTAGACAAATTTTTATCATGTCGCCTAAAACACTTGACATAATACTGTCATCCACATATTTTAAATATTAAACTAATTTAATTATATTGTGTACAAATTCTTCTCAAAAATATTTTCATAATGTAAACACAAAGAATTTTCTATGCACATAATCCCATCATCCCAGTGAAAAAACTGGGGCGGAAAATTCTTCTTTTTTTACTGGGGCAGAAAATTCTTCTTTTTTTCATAGATGTAAAATTGTGAAAAGCCGTCGGCAAAACATAATTGTGTAATAAAAATATTCTCCACACACACACACACACACACACACATATTTTAAAATAAGCTATATTTTCACATCTCTATGTAAATTTTCAACACACAGAATTTTTACTGGGCCAGATGTTTATGAAAATTTATCTTTTTTTACTGGGGCAGAAAATTCTTCTTTTTTTACTGGAGCAGAAAATTCTTCTTTTTTTCATAGATGTAAAATTGTGAAAAGCCGTCGGCAAAACATAATTGTGTAATAAAAATATTCTCCACACACAGAATTTTTACTGGGCCAGATGTTTATGAAAATTTATCTTTTTTCACTGAGTCAGAAATTTCACTTTTTCATTTAAATTTATTTTTTTCACTGCGCAAATTTTTTGAAAATATATTTTTTAAATTATTTTTTTCACTGCGCAAATTTTTTTAAATTTATTTTTTTTCACTGCACAAATTTTTTTGAAAATTTATTTTTTTAAATTTATTTTTTTCACTGCGCAAATTTTTTGAAAATTTTTTTTTAAATTTTTTGAAATTTTTTTTTTTTAAATTATTTTTTAAATTTTTTGAAAATTTTTTTTTTTAAATTTGTTTTTTAAATTTATTTTTTTAAATTTTTTTTTTTTTAAATTTATTTTTTTTAAATTTTTTTTTTTTAAATTTTTTTTTTTAAATTTTTTTTTTTAAATTTTTTTTTTTTAATTTTTTTTTTTTAAATTTTTTTTTTTTAAATTTTTTTTTTAATTTTTTTTTTTTAAAATTTTTTTTTTTCAATTTTTTTTTTGAAATTTTTTTTTTTAAATTTTTTTTAAATTTTTTTTTTTAATTTTTTTAATTTTTTTTTTTAAATTTTTTTTTTAAACTTTTTTTTTTAAATTTTTTTTTAAATTTTTTTTTTTTAAATTTTTTTTTTTTAATTTTTTTTTTTTGAAATTTTTTTTTTTTAAATTTTTTTTTTTTTTTTAAAATTTTTTGAAAATTTTTTTTTTTAAATTTTTCCTCTGCCCAGCCTCTGCCGACTGCGCTGCTGCGTCGTTACAAACTCCCCATTTCCTATCTACTGATTCATTTTGTCCTAAACATTCATTGGCCATAAAGACATTTTTGGTACACGCCCCCCCCCCCCCCCCCCCGGAGCCACAATCTGCTCCAAGTAAAAATAAAAAAATTTTTTAAATGGCAGTGTTATTCAAAAAGTAGTCCATGTTCAGAATTTGCAATAAAGTTTTTTGAATTCATTGTGTCCTAAATATTTATTTAAAAAAAAAAAATTTTAAATGGCAGTTTTATTCAAAAAGTAGTCGTTGTTCAGAACTTGCAATAAAGTTTTTTGAATTCATTGTGTCCTAAACATTCATTGGACATAAAGACATTTTTGGTACGCGGCCCCCGGAGCCAGAATCTGCTCCAGGTATTTGGGTTTCAAAATAAAAAATTTAAAAAAAAATCTGCTCCAGAGTATTTGGGTTTCAAAATAAAAAAAATAAATTTTAAATGGCAGTTTTATTCAAAAAGTAGTCCTTGTTCAGAATTTGCAATAAAGTTTTTTTATTCATTGTGTCCTAAACATTCATTGGACATAGACATTTTTGGTACGCGGCCAGCCGGAGCCACAATCTGCTCCAAACATTTGGGTTTCAAAATAAAAAAAATAAAAAATTTTAAATGGTAGTTTTATTCAAAAAGTAGTCCTTGTTCAGATATTGCAATAAAGGTTTTTGGATTCATTGTGTCCTAAACATTCATTGGACATAAAGACATATTTTGTACGCGGCCCCCTGGAGCCAGAATCTGCTCCAGGTATTTGGGTTTCAAAATAAAAAATTTAAAAAAAAATTTTTAAATGGCAGTTTTATTCAAAAAGTAGTCCTTGTTCATTATTGCTGGTAAATAAAACCATGTGTTATTTTCCAAATACACAGCAACTTTGGATCCATAATTACTATCCGTCCATTCAAATTTAGATATTTGAAATTCTTCATTTTGCAACAAATCATCAATTTTTACATATTCAGATTTGATTCTCAAACATACATTAATGATTTCCTGATAAAAAAAAGCATAAAATTTAATAGAAATATAAAAACATATAAGATAATTTTTTTATCGTACCATTTCTTGAATTGTTAGTGATTTATTCATTATTGCTGGTAAATAAAACCATGTGTTATTTTCCAAATACACAGCAACTTTGGATCCATAGTTACTATCCGTCCATTCAAATTTAGATATTTGAAATTCTTCATTTTGCAACAAATCTTCAATTTTTACATATTCAGATTTGATTCTCAAACATACATTAATGATTTCCTGATAAAAAAAGAAAAAAGCATAAAATTTAATAGAAATATAAAAACATATAAGATATTTTTTTTATCGGTATTATTGTGAATAGAGCGGAAAAGTTTATTACAAATTAAAGAACAACTTTGTATGTTTATTTACCTGATGAATTTTATAAATAAAATCTTTAGAATACAATTTTCCTTTTATATATAATTTTTTTTAATCATATAAAATTTAAAATTATTCAAAATTAATATTTTCTTTCTCAACACATTTTTTTAAACAATTACTCTTGACCATACTCAACATGAAATAAAAAGTCAGTGATCTTAACAACAAAACACCTAATTTATGAAAGAAAAACTAAATGTCTGTACATATATATTTATGTTTGTATGTATATCCACTAGCAAAGATAAAAACAAAAATATTTAAAGCCATTAAAATTAAAAGGAACTCGATATATAAGTACCTCTATATTAAGGCTAAAAAAGTTTTATAAAAAAATGCAAGTATAGGCATTATAAGGTGCATGTATTTTTTCCATAAGGCTAAAAAAGTGTTATAAAAAAATGCAAATATAAGCATTTTAAGGTGCATTCATTTTTTCCATAAGGCTAAAAAAGTTTTAAAAAAAGCAATGTACTTTTACCATATGGATAAAAAAAAATTTATTTTTCGACAAAATTTATCTTTCTCAAAAATGTATCTTTCTTTGACGCTGAAACCGCATATATATACTACTCATTATTGCGAATGCTCCGAAAATCAGCCATATCTGGAAAGAAAAAAATAAAAAATTGAGCGATTTTTTATTTTTTTTCGGACCATATTTTTCGAGTTATAGGGCTCTAAAGTTTGGATATTTCATTTAACTTTGGCCGTTGTCGGAGCGAAACAAAATGTGTGCTTTTTTAAAGGCCTTTAATTTGATATAATTTTTTTTAAATATTAACCGATTGCCCCAGTTATTTCAATATTTTTCGTATATATAGTGTAGGTGTTTCGTTTGAGTATGTTGTCTTCTTTTATTTTAAAATGATACACAAAATTTTCTTCAACTTTAATTTTATTTTTTATTTTACGGAAAAATATAATGCAGCACGGCAAGTTAACGTTGTTCTTCTGTTGGTGGTATACAATGCAATAAAACAAGAAGGTTCGCCAAAAATTATAGTTGCTTGTAGATTAATTACAAAAAAATAAGCAAATACATACACACATACTTATGCATGTACCCAAAAGAGTTCTAGTTAGAAGATAAAAACCTGTTTTGAGTACAATAAGACTAACAGTAAAATAATTAATTAATATTTATTTACAATTTGGCGAACGCAACATAAAAGGGAATGCAAAAGAACACACGTTCAGACTGCAATTATTACAAACAAAATATTAACCCTTTAAAGGCAAACAGAGTTAACAAATAATTACAAAATTCAAACAAATTAAGACATTAATTAGTAAATATAGTTGTTCGCCAACAGTAGGTATAAAATGACTCCCAATTAAAGCCAAGACCTCAAGCTTTAATTTGAGGTATCAGTAGTTTACAAAGTATATAATAAGGTTTACATTTTTTTTACTAAAACTAAAGTAATGCTGCTATATTGCATTACTTGAAAAAAATAGTGAAGTTAAAGTGAATTCGTGTCATCCATGTATAAGTTAGTGGCTTTGCTGAGCAACATTTTTCCGCGGGTTTTCTCCTCCAGTATGACCAAAGCCCGGCTTCGTTGAGGAAAGTTTTTTTGTGTAAAAGTCATCCATAAATAAGTTAGTGGCCTTGCTGAAAAATGGGTTTCTGCGCAGCTGTCCTTCGACATATGCACAGTTGTTAAGATAAAAAGGTTGGAATGTATTGTCTAAATACTTGGCGTATCAGTTCTACACAATACATTGTCAGAGTCTTGAACTGGAACATTTCTTTTAACGTGTTTTTTTTTATATATTTCGCGACATTCCATATGCAATGTTCATCGTTTTTTAATGAATGAACATTAATGCTCGGCTAGTTTTTGCGTTTTTAAATTCTCTGATACGGTTTTTAACCTCAATTGTGGCACGGTTACAGTTTCTTTTATCGATTGGACTTCTACTGGACTGCCATATTCTTCGCAATCTTCTTTTATTTCTTATTAGGGCTTGGATCTCTGCCGATATCACAATTCTATTGCTTTGTAGTGTCCGACCGAGTATTCGGAGTTTGGAAAAGATTATTTAATAAAAAGCACAAATAATTACTTTTCAGAATTTACAAAAAAAACTACATTTAAGTCCCAGAAATATATATATATATATATTTGAGAATTGGAATTCAAGTACATTTAAAAATTGAAAAGCTGTAGCAATAAAATCTTTATCAGCCCCACCAACAAGTGTAGCTAGCGAACAGCTTTTTTGCGATGTCGGACAGCTGTATTCTGATAGACGAAGCAATTTACATAGTGTTAATGCGGAAAATTGCTTTTCTGTCATTACAATATCAAACTTTTTAATTTTAAATATTCAAGTTTAAGTTTTTTTTTCTATATCAACTTAAAAATCGATCAACTATTTTTTTTTTGACTATAAAATATAGTGCAAATATTTTATTCTTTTTTTTACTTCAAATAGTACAACTATTTTCCAAATATGATTTTTAAAAAAAAATACCTATGAATTTTTATTTTTGTTTATGTTTAATAACTTTTTGGTTTAAATTTATTGATCTAAAAAACAATTTATATTTTTTTTTTATTAAAACAAAAAGTTAGGCTTCGGCCGAAAAAAATGAGTTCGGTCGGACACTATTACCTTGATTTCCAACATTTTCCTCAATTGGAGTGGATATAACTGCAGCTGCATGGATTAAATTTGAAAAACTTTTAATAGCGTTAAAGAGTTCATTACTATGTTTACATTTTTATATATTCAATATTTAAACGAGTCTAAATCTGTTTTTGGAGACATAATTTTGAATGATTTTTGTATTGATTGTAAGACTGTAGAGAAATTTAAAATAATTGGTGAATGATCTGAACTTAATTCGTCACTATCCGTAATATCTAAACAACTTCTTGATACTATAAAATCTAGTAAGTCTGGGATTTTTCGTGGATCAATTTTCCAATGAGTAAGTCTCCCAGTTGAGAAAACGGAGTAATGATATTTATGAACACATTTATACAGTTCACATCATTTAGGATTGAGCCCCACCATGTGTGTTCGGAGCTGAAATCACCGCCCACAATAAATCTCGTGCCGAGCTTTTTAAGTAAATACCGATAGTATTATCAAAGTTTATTTTTACACCAGCAGCTTGAATAAATGGGTGTTTAGGCTGTTCTAATATCTCGTATCTAAAATTACTTTTTATAAGAATAGCAGAACCAGCATGTGAACGTTTTTACTAGGATGGTTTATTTATTTATTTTTATTTATTTTATTTATTTATCTGTATTTCCATACAACAAGACATACATCTTTTAATTATAGTATGGAACTAGAAGAAGTTATAGTAATACAATATAATACAATTTAAAAAATAAAAAAAAAATATGACAAATTTTAAAAATAAAAAATTAAAAACAGTTTTAAAAAATTACAAAGTTTAACAATATTTAACAATAGTGCAAATTAATTATTAATTTTAGTTTAAAGTGTGTAGTTACGTTGTATTATAGTTCAAATGTTTTGTTATTTCGGTTTTAAAAGTGTTTACGTTGCTGCTTGTTTGTGCCCTATTCGAAAGTCTGTTCCATAGATAGATCGCGTTATAGTAAAATTGCCATTCCGTTATCTTACTTCTGTGTGCAATAGTTATAACCTTATTCCCCCTGTCGGACCTTGCAAAAGTTATCCGATTATATAAATATGACGGTACTTTTGTATACACGATTTTGTGCAGAAGCGTAAGAGTCCTGATGTTGACCAGATTATTAAAAGTCAAGTTGTAAAGTTTTTTACTTAAGGTTGCAATTCTATCAATAGTGTGAAGACCAAATACATATCTAGCAATGTTATTGAAAAGAGTATTTAACTTTTGCTTACTAGTGGAATCACAATTAGCATAAACTTCGCATCCATAAAGAAGTACTGGCATTAAATAAGTTTTAGCAATTTGCATTCTAATATTAACTGGAGTGCAAAAGTGTGTTGCCCACAGAGTACGAAGCATTGAGTACGTTTTACCTACTACAATATTAACGTGATTATCCCAACTGAGCGTGTTGTTAAATGTAATGCCCAAATTCTTTGCTGAAGTTACGATTTCAATTATTTCATTGTTAATACGAATGTCAACGTTAATATTTTGTTTTAAAGATTTTTTATGGATTATTAAACATTTAGATTTTTGTGGGTTCAGGCATAGACCATTTCGTGATGCCCATCAATAAATACTGTCAAGATCAGAATTAAGCTTGCATACATTTTCATTTATAGTTTTAAGCGATGTGTTGATGTATAGCTGCACGTCATCGGCATATAAATGAATTTTACTCTGGGATACATTATCAGGTAAGTCATTAACGTACAAAGAAAATAAAAGTGGGCCCAGAATTGAACCTTGTGGTACTCCCCGGGTAACAGATAAAGCTCCAGAATAAGAATCAATTAAGAACACATATTGAGAACGATTATCAAGGTACGATTTAATTAATGATAATGATGTGTCACAGAATGAGAATTGATAATAGAGCTTTGAACAAAGTAATGAATGGTCAACAGAATCAAAAGCTTTTGAGTGATCTAAAAGAACCAAAAGTGTTAAATTCCCATCATCAATAGAACAACGTATTTCTTCAGTAACGTCAATTAAAGCTGTGATGCAACTGTGTTTCTGTCGAAATCCGGATTGCTTGCTGGTGAGCAGATTATATTGTGCTAAGTGGTCACTTATCTGTTTATGTATTATTTTCTCAAAGACTTTGGACAGAAATGGTAAAATTGCTATCGGCCTGAACTCAGAATTAGACTCTGAAACTGGTATTATTTTTGCATGTTTCCAGTTAGGTGGAAAGACACTAGTCATGAGGATGGTGTTAAATAAATGAGTGATGAATGGTAACAGCTGA
Source organism: Delia radicum (assembly GCA_021234595.1). Taxonomy (NCBI): domain Eukaryota; kingdom Metazoa; phylum Arthropoda; class Insecta; order Diptera; family Anthomyiidae; genus Delia; species Delia radicum. The sequence continues at coordinate 53,380,584 of CM037852.1, forward strand.
GGAAGTAGGATTATAAGAAATTTTGGGTTGATGTTATCATAGCCAATAGCATTAGACTTAATCCAAATAATATTTTGTAAAACCTCAGATTCATTTACACAGCAAAATTCAAAAATGTCACTGCGGTTATGGTTATTATCAAAATTATAGTTGTGCTGTCCAAGAGCAGGAATAGGTATTCTTGTAAAAACATCATTGAGTTCATCTGCACTATATTTGCAGATAATGCTATTATTTTTGATCTTCCCAATACCAATTTCACGTATGGTTTTCCATTTACTTTTTCCATCAATTGCGTTACTAAAACGTTTAGCATAATATTCCGATTTAGCCTTTCTAATTTGACGATTTACTTCAATTCTACCTTTACAAAATTCTTCTTTGAGCTCAGGTGTCTTAAATCGTTTCCAACGCGAGTAAGCTCTATCTCTTTTTTCAATTAAAAGTTTAATATACAGTGTAAACCAAGGTCTAGTAGTTTTCTTTGTTGTTCTTGTTTTTATGGGGACAACAAGGTCATATATATGTAGAAGATTAGTTTCCAAAAAGCACAGCTGGTCATTAACAGACGGCATGTAAAAAATAGAATCCCAGTCAATATTATAAAAAATTTCAGCCAAAAATTGATAATTGATATTTTTAAAATCACGATACGAAAAAGTTTCGACTTTATGTTTCAAATGAAAATCATAAGTTATAAAAATTAAATCATGTCTAGAAAAGCATGATGCCGCCAGTTGATCATATAGCAGCACTTTGGACACATCATTAACAAAGAAGAGATCAATTAGAGTACTCGCAGTGTTGGTGAAATGAGTAGGTAAGTTACAATTAACAGATGAAAGACCAATTTGTAACATTGAATCAGACAGATCAGTAGTTTCTAATAAATCTGAGTTGAAATCACCAGCAATTATTAAATCAGTACAAGAAGTTGTTAATTGCTCAAGCATTTCCAAGAAAGTGGAGTAATCTACACGTTTGTTATAACGGTATACACAACCAATCATTAACTTCTTCCCTTCGGTTAATATATTTACAAATAAGTACTCAATTTCCTCACCATCACCAAATTGACGTACAAAGTTTGATTTAATTGTGTCCTTAATATATATTGCCACACCGCCAGCACGAGTTTTCTTAGTATTATGCTTACGATCCGCTCTATAAAGTCTGTAGCCATTAAGGTTTACTATGCTATCAGGAGTTTCTCTTTTAAGCCAAGTCTCAGAAACACAAATAACATCCATTGATGAGTTTTCAAAAACTAGTCTAAATTCATCAATTTTATTGTTTAGACTTTGTGAGTTAATATGACACGTCTTGACACCTTCAATTTGGTTGGCTAAGATACGAACCATGTTAAGGAGCATATAGACGACATGTATTTGTCATCTGACATGTCAAATTTTCCACTGCAAAATACATACATGTCGTGTGTGACCTTTTTAACTTTGCTTCTGTAAAAGTCAGACGCAAAGTCATCTGACAAAATTTCAATTAGAGCGTGCTCCTTTTTCTTCTGACAAACCATCTGACATCAGCTGTTTTAAATATGAAACAAAAAGTTGTCATAAATCCATGCCGTGAGAAAACAAACAGCGGCGGTCCCCTATTGACGGAATCATTAGCCGGCTAAAGTTAACATTTTACAATACCAATAAATGTATATACATTTTCCCATTTAATAAAATTATGTACATATGTATGTTTATAAAAAGTTTCATAATTATATCCCAAATTGGTATGTCCACATTTAAAGAAAAATTATTTAAGATGGCTGAACTATTTTGCGGCGCAAAAAAAATTTTTGCTGCGGCAGCATGCCATGTTGAAACCCAGATCGACTTGATTGTTGGCTCCACAGAGAACGGTTTCTTTTCCTCTTTTCTTTTTTTTTTAATTTCGATTTCATTGCAGTTATAATTGAAATTACACTGCACACTGCAATTGCATTATCCTTTGATTCCATTTGACTATCACTTTTAAAAAAAAATTATTTTAATAAAATTTTCGCACTGATCAGCTGTTGAAGAAAAAAAACAGAGACTGTGTCAGAAGCAAAAAACATGTACGTTTGTGACCAAATATTATAAACCTTATGTAAAACAGCAATTTTGACAGACATGCACAATAACATGTGACTTGAAAATTTGACATGTCAGATGACAAATACATGTCGTCTATATGCTCCTTTAATAATACCATCATTGGAACTGACAGTTAAACTATCCAAATTTGGAGACATCATAAACGAATAGATAAAATGCAAAACTAACAGCAACGCAAAATATATAAAAAGTATTTGAACATTCAAAAGAACATTCAAAAGAAGCTTCTTGATGTAAAATGAGTTTCAGATATTAAAAGTATATCTATGTAATTTGTATTCAAAAATAATTCAGTTTCCTGAGTATGATTTGAAAGCTCATTGGTATTCCATATTGCAACCCTCAAATTTAATTGCATAATGTAGCTATTAAAAGTCTCATCATACTGAGTTTGTCCATTTTATCCATTAAATTGGAGTTGTAATTATTCTTACTAACATTGTTTAAATTATTAGCTCGAGCAGCTGAGCATACCGATTGTTGATTTGCATTTGTTGGATAATTTATGTTTGTTTGGTTGGGTAAGCTCGGATAAACCTTAGAACCAAATTCATAATTTTGATTTTGTTGTCTATACGAGTTATTATGATTTTTCTTTTAAATTAAATGTTTGTAAACTCTACATCCTCTGTAAACTCTACATAGTCTGAATTTTCAGTTTTGGTACATTCGGCAGTAGGATGGTCAAGTCCACATTTAACACATATGAATGGCCTTTTACAGTAAGACGTTGTTTGGCCAAATAATTTACATCGGTAGCATTGCACTAAATTTCGGGTTGTTAGGAATTGGTTCAATCTTAACTATTGCATTAAAAATTAGGTTATTGTTATATATCCTTATTGTTCATGTTCGGTTCAAGGTCTACAACAAACATTGACAAAGGTTCCTTATCTAAGCGACTTCTAACATTTATAATGTTTCTCACTTGATGACCTAATCTTAACAATTCAGATTTTATGTCCTCTAAGGGATTTGAGTTGTGAATACCCTTAATAACGACCCTAAAAGCACGGTCCTGTGTAAATTGAAACGTATTATAGCTAATCTTAGAACAATCTAAAGATTTTATAATTTTTTTTATAAGAATCAATTGTTTTTACTTTACTCATGACTTGATTCTTTAACGATTTATAACTAAATTCATTCCTATGAATAACGTTTTCTAAGTTATTAATATTTTTTTTTATAATATTTATTACATTTGGTATAAATATTGGTGGCGGTTTTGGCGTTGTTTGGGTTTCTTCTTGTAAAACCTCTTCATTAACTTGAAGTTCTGCATACATGTTGGCAGATGTTGTTTGATCTGTATTATTGTTATGATGATTGCCCATTGTTGTTAATATATTTTTTTTTATGTTGATAAATTTTAGGCGAGCCTAGTTGTCGACGTTTAACATCTTTAGTTGTTGGTACTTGCTGCCAATCACTTTCAGCATCTTCACTATCGACACTCATTGTACTACTAATAGATAACTATTGTAGTTCAATTGTTATTGTTTGTAGAATAGATTGCTGTTTATTTTCAAAGTTTTTTTGTGGAATGTTAATTCCCCAATTTAACACTAATCCTTTTGTTGTTTTAAGAAATAATATTTTTAATATTTTCAGAACACACGTTCATTTCCAAGCACGGTCTATCAGCGACGGTAACGAGGGAAGTATTTTCTAAAAAGTTTGGTTAAAAATACAGACTTTTACAATTTGACCCTTAATGGGTTAATGAAACTGGACACGTGTTTCAATGGAATTTGAATTGAATTGTTGTATTTTTTGTTTCATAAATAAATAGATAACACTTTTAAGCTAATAATCTGCATTTTTATATATATTTCATTTTGTAGACATTTTTTAACATATTTTTCATGATTATGTAAAACAAGCAGTTTGTCGAATACTTTTTTTGACCGCTGTATATAAAGTAAAGTGTTAATAATTTCACGCGTATTCGAAGACAAACAAAGTAGTTCACATCATTGCTATTGTTAAGATGTTTGGGTTTCAACACACACTTTGAAAGAAACGTTTTCTTAAAAAAGCTTGAAGATTTAACATATCAACAACAAATTTATTGATTATAATAATAATAAATATGTTCTTGAACGTACGTGCCATTAGAATAGCGAATTCATTCCAGGTTTGTAAAACAAGTGAATGTATAGAATTAATAAGAATAAACCATACAAATATACTTTTAAGCGAAATTGGAATATATACAAACCACAAGGAAGAAGATTCCAACCCTTTTAAGAGTAGTCCTAAAAACCAGATACGTCTAATGAAAGAGGAAACCCAATGGTCCCTATATATCATATGCAATGCCAGTTAGAAGAGAAGATTTTCCTAAGTTAAATATTATAACTAATGCAGAGGATTGTATACAGACAATACCGGATAAGGATGAACAAGAAATAGCTAGAAATAAATTAACAAATGTAATAAATAACCATTTGAATAGGATAAGATTAACGAATAGGGATATATACACATTATATAAAGTAAAGGAAGCAGAAATTTTCTTGAAAAGAAATAGGGATATACTAATATTAAAATCTGACAAGGGAAATACAACTGTAGCTATCAAGAGAGAAGATTATGATATGAGAATGAACAATATAGTAGAAGATATTACAAAATATAGTTTACAAAATAGAGATCCAACAAGTAAATTACAAAAATTTTATAATAATTTAGTTGAAGAACTTTTTAAAAGGAAAATTATTACTAATATAGAGAAAAATAAACTTAAGACTAATATTGCTACGGCACCTAGATTATACGGACTACCTAAAATTCATAAGGATAATTTTCCATTGGGACCAATTTGTTCTTTCATTAATTCTCCATCATATGAACTATGTAAATACATTATTAACATTTTAAATAAAATTACAGAACGTTCAAAGTATAATGTGAAGAACTCTATAGAATTTAAGAATAGATTAGTGGACACACGAATTCAGGATGATGAAAAATTAGTTTCATTTGATGTGGTTTCATTATTCCCGAGTATCCCTGTTAGTTTAGCAATTAATATTATAGAAGGAGAATGGAATGTTATCAAGGAATATACGACTATTAATAAAGACCTATTTTTACGTATTTTAAAATTTTGTATAGAGGATAATAGGTACTTTCAATACGGTGAGAAGATTTATTTCCAACAAAAAGGACTCCCAATGGGATCCCCTGCTTCTCCAATTGTTGCTGATATAGTTATGGAGAAATTACTGGACACATGTATTGAGAAACTTGATAGCAAACCAAAGATAATAACAAAATATGTTGACGACATATTTTGTGTTATTTCTGAGAGTGCAATAGATAATATGTTGATTGCATTAAATGAATTTAATACGGATATTAAATTTACCATGGAGAAGGAACGCGACTCAAGACTTTCTTATTTAGATACTTTGGTAGTTAGAAGAGGTAACAATTTGATAATGGATTGGTATCAAAAACCATCGGCATCAGGTAGAATTATTAATTTTATTCAAAACATAATAGGAGAATTATCATTAATACTGCAAAGAATTTAATAGAAAGGGTTTTAACTATTAGTGACAGAGAATTTCACAGGAAGAATGAGGAAATTATTAAGAATTTATTAATGGATAATGATTTTCCAATAAAATTAATCTGTTCATTAATAAATCAGTATAAATTTAGAAGGAATAACAGCACAAATAACTTGAATGAACAGATAATTTACAAGTCTATGGTTTATGTACCGGGATTATCAGAATGTTTAGAAAGATCGAATATTATCGATAGATATAGAATAGCTTTTAAATCATTCAATACAGTTAATAAATTATATAATAGGACAAAGGATAGGATACAGAAATTAGACATGGCAAATATAGTGTATAAAATACCATGTAGTGGAAATAATGTAGAGAACTGTGATAAAGTATATATAGGTACAACAAAAAATAAATTGAGAACTAGATTAGCTGGACATTGATCAGATCAGAAATATAGAAATATTAATTCACAGAAAACAGCATTATCTTCTCATTGTTCAAGATATAATCACTATCTAGACTTTGAAAATGTTTCAATTTTAAATACAGAACATAATTACAGACGTCGTTATTTATTAGAAATGTTACAGATAATTAATACACAACTAACAAATAGAAATAATTTTAAGATAGATATTGCAAATTTAGCTCAGAATTATAAATATTTATTACAAAAGAAATAACACATACTACATTAATTTATAACAAATATTACATCAATAGATTTTTTAAGTGTTAATTATTTATATTTTTTGTTTTAGAAATATTTGTCAAATATTTTAAATATGTTTTCAAACTTTCAAAAAATTTTCAAACTTTAAAATTTTTTGAAAGTTTATTAATTTATTTATTTTCCTGAAGATGCTACACAAAGGAGTAGCGAAATATTGAAAATAAAAAAACTTTTATATGAAAAAAAACAAAAAAAACCTTAACTCAAATAATTAGAAAATTCAAAAATATTCCAATTTCCCTTGAAAGTATATTTGTATTGTTGATTCTTATTAGATTCATATATTCACTTAGTTTTTTTGCGAACCCGCTATGCTAATTTCACGCACGTTTTAAGATCGTTATTTAGTATTTATTTATACATTTTAATTTAAAAATAATAGCAACAATGTTGATGTACAAGTTAACACATTATTTATTTATTGCTACTATTTCACAATTTTTACATTTATTCGTTATTTCACAATTTCCTACATTTATTCTTGCTAATAATAGCGTCTGCACGCGCAACCATCATTTCGATATGTCAGCAGTAATGATAGCAAGCTGTGTGAATAAATTAATAATGTGTTACTGTTTTTTCTCAGTCTATTAATTAAGTTCATAAGATTAAGAACTAAAAATAAGCACATAGTGCTGTAATAAAGATTGAATTATAAAAAACAAAATCAAGTGTTTTTAATTGGCGCCCGAGCAGCAGGGACCTAAAAGGAAGAATAAAGATCCATTAGGTTCAAAAACTAAAGCCTTGACGTGGCTCCCTAGTAAAATTCGAAAAACTCAAATTTCAACGGGTGCGTACGTATTAGTTGCGGCCAGTCAAGCCCGGTAAATGGAATTTTCTTTTTTAAGAAATTTAAAACTACAAATAATATAAAAATATAAAAAAAAGCTAATATAACTAACTAACATTCTATGGAAAATCAGTGAAAAAAAATTCAAATAAGTGAACCTTTAAAGAGTTTTAACTATGTGTAACAAATAAATTCATATAAGTAACTAACATTTTTTTGAAAAACTAAAAAAATAAAAGTGAAGCAAAATAAATAAGATTAACAAATAAATACATCTAATGAATTAACAGTTATCAAGTGAACCTTAAGAAAATCGAAAGTACAGATAAAATCAAAAGTACTAGAAGCAAACAAGTGAACTGTGAAGGTGCAAATAAAATCGAGAGTACTAAAAACAAACAAGTGAACTGTGACTGTGGAAAATAATTGAAAAACCAAGGAGATTTGTGAACCAGATACAACAAACCAGCAACGGCAACAACATCAATACCAACATGATCCGGATTATATTACTGTAAGATTGAATTGAGTACTATTTAAATTAATAATTAATAAGTTAAGAATATTGAATCTTGATACAAAATTATCGTCTCTGATAGGGAATCAAAAAGCCACTTAGAATATTTTTTTACATTGATTTGGATCAAATTAAATTAAATTAAAGTAAAGGGATACAGAAATTATTTGATAAAATGAGCCAAGAAGAACAATTAGCGGCATCATTGTCGAAATTAAATTTCGGTACTTCTACGAGTAGTACTAATTCATTATCTTCATTTACTAACAATCAGAAAAAAGAACTTTTGAATTTGATATCAGCCACAGTTTCTTCCATTTTAAATCCTACTACAGAGCAAGATGAGGAAATTACAGTAGATTTTAGTAGAAACCCCGAATCGTCAGAACGTGTACCTGATGTGGTCAAATGTCTTAGGGAATTTTCCGGGAAACCGGGAGAGTTCAATTCTTGGAGAAAGTCTGTGGATCGCATACTCCTAATGTATGGACAGAATAGGGACACACCTAAATATTTCGCTATCCTACACACGATTAGGCACAAAATTATAGGCGAGACCGATGCGGCGCTCGAGTCATATCGAACGCCACTAAACTGGGAAAAAATTAAGAAGTGCTTGATGCTTCATTACGCAGACAAGAGAGATGTCGGTACCTTCGAGTACCAAATGACAACTCTTGCCCAACGCGGCAACTCCGTTCAGGAGTTGTATCAACAGGTCTACCAGTACCTTTCTCTGATTTTGGACAAGATTGATTGTCTAGAGTTAGGAGAGGAAGCTCTATCCGCAATGACGGCGGCGTATAGAGGGAAGGCTCTTGACACCTTTATAAGGGGCTTAAATGGCAATTTGCCAAGTCTTCTGATCGTAAGGGAACCAACGAGTTTACCACAGGCTCTACAAATATGTCTGAAATGGGGTAATTTGAGCTATCGAACAGTTCATGCCAATAGTATGGAAAAGGCGCGACCAAACGTTAGATCTGCTGGTCATCAGCGATCTCCCCCGGTAGTACGACCGTTTTACCCCGAGCTTACTAACCCACATGGGAATTATTTTCTTGGGGCGGGTAACATCTACCCATATGGGCAAAATAGATTTGGTCCCAACCAACCAAATTTTCCACCACCTCGTCCACCCAGTGCAGACGAGACAGGTCAATTATCAGAATAGACCAATGTAACAGCAGACACAGAACTTGGGACGGCCAGTCTGGCAAAATTCCCCTAATAAATTCCCCCAAGGTGGCGGTAACCAGGCTGAAAAAAGGCCACCATCACAGAATACTCCACAACCCAATAAGGTTCAACGCGTTTTTAACACGGAAGCGGCGGAATCTATTCCGTTCGAGTATACCGTAGAGGGAGGGGAGTATTATGAAGACCTTGAAAATTATCCTCCTGAGTACGAAGTGCAGTACGACGAAAGTGAGCAAACAAACCCTGATAATGACGATGTTAATTTTTTAGATTAAACTCTTCCTCACTGCCGTATTTTCTTTTTAAGATGAAAAACGGCAATGAGTTAAAATTCCTTTTAGATACTGGATCTAATAAGAACTACGTTAAGCCTACCTTTATTCGAAACCCCATTCCAAACAAACCTTTTTTTGCAAATTCAATTGGCGGAGCTGTTAAGATCACCCACCACGCAAATATTGATATTTTCAACAATGAGATAGGCAAACTTAAATTTCATATTCTACCTAATATTAACACTTTCGATGCCATAATAGGCAATGACACTTTGAAAAGCTTGAATGCAATTATTTTTAATAGGGAAAATTACTTTACACTGTTAAATAAATATCGATATCCTATTCATCAATTACAAATTAATGCTATAGCACATACTACACTAAGATTGGATCACCTGTGTCCAGGGGATAATGGAAAATTGAGACAACTTTTGGAATCCCATCCAACCTTGTTCTCCGAACCAGATAGAAAACTCACTTACGTTACAAATGTCAGGGCGGAAATTAGAACTAAAAGCGATAGACCAATTTATTCGAAAACGTATCCGTACCCAATGCCCTTAAAGAGGGAAATAGACAGACAAATTGAGGAGTTACTAAACGATGGTATTATTCGTCCATCGAAAACCCCCTATAATTCCCCGGTATGGATCGTACCAAAGAAGCAAGATGCTTCGGGCGAGAGAAAGTTTCGTATGGTAGTTGATTATCGTAAACTGAATGAAGATACCATACCAGATAAATATCCTATTCCGGATATTAACACAATTTTGGCTAATTTAGGATCAAATAGGTATTTTTCAACTATTGATCATAAAAGCGGGTTCCACCAAATTGCTCTAAACGAAGCCGATATTGAGAAGACTGCCTTCTCCGTCGCCAATGGAAAGTTCGAATTCAGTCGACTTCCATTCGGGTTACGAAATGCGCCCGCTATTTTCCAACGCACCTTAGATGATGTGCTTAGGGAACACATCGGTGTTCGTTGTTATATTTATATCGACGATATAATTATTTTTAGTAAGACTAAAGAGGAACATTTCGATAATTTGAACATTATCTTTGACACTCTGGAGAGAGCCCGCCTGAAGGTGCAGTGCGATAAATGTGAGTTCATGAAGGAGGCGATAAATGTGAGTTCATTGTTTGCCAAAAGGGCATTCGCACCGCGTCGAAAAAAAACAGAGGCTATTATGAATTTCCCGAAACCGGGAATGGTCCATGAGTTGCGTTCATTCTTGGGAAAGACAGGTCATTATCGCAGATTTATAAACACTCAAATTGCCAGACCTCTTACTGAAATACTTAGGGGAGAGTTGGGAAGAATACCCAAGAATTTGTCTAAAAAGACACAGATAAATTTCACTGAACAACAAACTGAGGCTTTTAATCAGTTAAAAAGATGTCTGACATCAGACGATGTAATGCTTCATTATCCGGACTTCGATAAGTCATTCGAGTTAACTACAGATGCATCTGGGTATGCTTTGGGAGCCGTACTTTCGCAAGATGGAAAGCCAATCAGCTTTCTCTCTAGAACGTTAAGTAGAGCAGAGGAAAATTTCGCAGCAAACGAGAAGGAAATGTTGGCGATAATTTGGGCTTTACAGTCCCTCAAATGTTTCATATACGGATCGAAAACGGTTAGAATTTTCAGCGATCACCAACCTCTGACTTTCGCTCTCAGCAACAAAAATACAAATGCGAAAATGAAAAGGTGGAAGGCACAGTTGGAGGAATATAATCATGAGCTCATTTATAAACCAGGCAGCACGAATGTGGTTGCGGATTTCCTCTCAAGACCACCAATACCAAATGTTAATTCTATTACTGTCCATAGTAGCGATAGCTCTTCCGAAAACTTGATACCATCTGTGGAAACGCCCGTTAACGTTTTCAAGAATCAAATTTTCATTTCGGAAGCCTCCGAAAGTTCGTATAAATTCGAAATTATTTTTCCTACGTACCATAGACATCTAATAAAAGAAGAAGCGTTTTCCGAGGAATCACTGAGGGCACTTCTGAAAAGGTACTTGAATCCGTCAGTTATAAATGGTATAAATACTACGGAACCGATAATGCTGAAAATTCAGGCAATCTATCCAACTTACCTCGGAAATTATAAGATTCGTTTTGCACAACAGGTGGTAAAAGATATTACCAGTGCAGAGAATCAGGATAAGATTATAATAGAAGAGCATAATCGGGCTCATAGGAACGAAAACTAAAATAGACTGCAAATACTCGAAAAATTTTATTTCCCCGGTATGGCAAAGAAAATTAAGAAGATAACGAAAATATGCAAAGTCTGTAGGGAAAATAAGTATGACAGACACCCTAATAATACGAAATTGGGAGTCACACCTTTACCAGAATTACCGGGGCATACAATTCATATTGGCATATTTTCAACGGACAAACACAAGGTCCTTACCTCCATAGACAAATTCTCCAAATTGGCTGCGGTTAAGGAAGTGGATGGGAAGAGTATTGAGAATATAAGGAAACCACTAAGGGAAATAATATTTTACTTTGGAGTTCCAAAGGCAATAATTTGCGACAACGAGAAAACATTTAGTTCGCAACCAATAAAGTTTATGTTGGAGAATGAATTCAATATTAAAATATTCACTGCACCGCCTTACAAAAGCGAAGTGAATGGGCAAATCGAAAGGTTCCATTCGACTTTGGCAGAGATTATGAGATGCCTGAAGCATGAATATCCTGAGAAGGGTTTAATTTAACGGATTTTTCCTCACGGGTTTTTTTCTCCGTCACGGGAAAAAAACCCGTCGATGTATTTTTTGGAAGAACCACTCCATCCGACCCTGATGACATACAAGAGGTCAGAAAGAAAATATTTCAAAAATTAAAGGCGAAACAGGAAAGGGATTTACAGTATCATAACAGGAAAAAACAGGATATCGTTGATTATGAGGTAGGGGAGAAGATATTTGTCAGACAAAATAAAAGATTAGGGACTAAGCTTTCAAAGAGGAAGTAGTTAAGGAAAACAAGAATTCCACCGTGACAACGGAATCAGGGAAAATAGTGCACAAGGACCATATTAGAAGTTAATTTAACCACATAATTTTTCTTTTAGAACATTTATTTATTTAAATCTTCCTTTCTGCTACGGTTGGGTTGAGGTACTGGACTATTCTCAGGCCGAGACCATTATTATCGAAGATGGCACTGGGAAAATACAAACGGGAACCTATAGAATTCTACATACCATTAATTTAACGGATTATTCCTCACTTGTGGACGATCTGAAAACCGATCTAGGCAGAAACATACCTTCATCTCATCCATTGCATTCATTCATCTCAGAAGAAATTAACAACATAATCATAACCATTAACAACATCATTCCTAAAATCAGAAACAAACGCTCATTAAATTTCATAGGTTCTGCTTGGAAATGGGTTGCGGGAAACCCAGATCATGACGATCTTACTGCCATAAATAACAAGTTCGAGGAGATAATAGGGAATAACAACCAACAACTTGTAATTAACAAGAACATTTTCGATAAAATTAACAATATCACCCGAGTAAGTAATTCGATTTTGAAAACGCTGAAAAGCAGTGGCGAATTTCAGACTGTACTAATACTGCAGTATAAATTTAAAATCGACATCCTGAAAGAAGAAATAGAAAATATTAACAGAGCAATTCATCTCACAAAAGCTAACTTATTAACACATTCATATTATCAAACCAAGAGGCTCATAGTATTAATAATATTTTTTTGGAAGAAAACATGCCATTTGATTCCCTAGAAGAAGCATTAAATTTCGCGGAAGTTCAGATCGCTTTTAAAGAAAATATACTGATTTATATTATAAAATTACCAAAAACGGGAACCGAAACTTGTAATTCTTTTAAAATAAAACCATTAAGCAAGAATGAAACAATTATAAAAATAAATTTTGAAAATACATTGAAGTGTAATGGAAAATATTATGGCATAAAGAATAACTGTAAAATAATTAACAATATAAAAATTTGCAAACAAAATGAAATTGTTGATTTAGAGAATGAATATTGTATTTAAAATATTTTAGAAAACAAACAGTACGATTGTATTGTTACAAACACAGAACATATTGAAAATGTAATAGAAATAAGTAATGGATTGGTTTTGTTAAATGAATTCAAAGGAAAAGTTAAGATGCAAAATAATACAAAATGCTTAAATGGTTCATATTTGATAAAATTTTTTAATGAAACTATAATTGTAAATAATTTTACTTTTACAGCTTTAGAAACACACAGCTTGAGGCCATTGCCTGCATTAATCAAACATTCGAATTCTCGTTCGCAATTCGAAGAGGTGTTATCCCTCAAATTCATGAAGGAACTAAACATTAGAAATATAAAGAAAATTAAATCCTTAAACTTGCTAGTCAAGTCAAGCATGGTTACATATCTTGGGGTTTTTGCCCTCATAATAATCATATTCGTGATTTTCAAATGTAGAAACCGCAATACATCGGAAATTGTTATAAGAAATGTCGAACCTCCCCAGATGCCGACTAAGATATTTCAAAGGCACATTAGTCTAAATGACATCCCTTACTTTTAAATCAATCAGGGACGATTGGAATTTAGGAGGGAGGAGTTAACACAATATTTGTTTATTGCTACTATTTCACAATTTTTACATTTATTCGTAATTTCACAATTTCCTACATTTATTCTTGCTAATAATAGCGTCTGCACTTTTATTCAAAACAAAAGTGTCATGTTCGCGCTGCACGCGCAACCATCATTTCGATATGTCAGCAGTAATGATAGCAAGCTGTGTGAATAAATTAATAATGTGTTACTGTTTTTTCTCAGTCTATTAATTAAGTTCATAAGATTAAGAACTAAAAATAAGCACATAGTGCTGTAATATAGATTCAATTATAAAAAACAAAATCAAGTGTTTTTAATTGGCGCCCGAGCAGCAGGGACCTAAAAGGAAGAATAAAGATCCATTAGGTTCAAAAACTAAAGCCTTGACGTGGCTCCCTAGTAAAATTCGAAAAACTCAAATTTCAACGGGTGCGTACGTATTAGTTGCGGCCAGTCAAGCCCGGTAAATGGAATTTTCTTTTTTAAGAAATTTAAAACTACAAATAATATAAAAATATAAAAAAAAGCTAATATAACTAACTAACATTCTATGGAAAATCAGTGAAAAAAATTCAAATAAGTGAACCTTTAAAGAGTTTTAACTATGTGTAACAAATAAATTCATATAAGTAACTAACATTTTTTTGAAAAACTAAAAAAATAAAAGTGAAGCAAAATAAATAAGATTAACAAATAAATACATCTAATGAATTAACAGTTATCAAGTGAACCTTAAGAAAATCGAAAGTACAGATAAAATCAAAAGTACTATAAGCAAAACAAGTGAACTGTGAAGGTGCAAATAAAATCGAGAGTACTAAAAAACAAGTGAACTGTGACTGTGGAAAATAATTGAAAAACCAAGGAGATTTGTGAACCAGATACAACAAACCAGCAACGGCAACAACATCAATACCAACATGATCCGGATTATATTACTGTAAGATTGAATTGAGTACTATTTAAATTAATAATTAATAAGTTAAGAATATTGAATCTTGATACAAAATTATCGTCTCTGATAGGGAATCAAAAAGCCACTTAGAATATTTTTTTACATTGATTTGGATCAAATTAAATTAAAGTAAAGGGATACAGAAATTATTTGATAAAATGAGCCAAGAAGAACAATTAGTGGCATCATTGTCGAAATTAAATTTCGGTACTTCTACGAGTAGTACTAATTCATTATCTTCATTTACTAACAATCAGAAAAAAGAACTTTTGAATTTGATATCAGCCACAGTTTCTTCCATTTTAAATCCTACTACAGAGCAAGATGAGGAAATTACAGTAGATTTTAGTAGAAACCCCGAATCGTCAGAACGTGTACCTGATGTGGTCAAATGTCTTAGGGAATTTTCCGGGAAACCGGGAGAGTTCAATTCTTGGAGAAAGTCTGTGGATCGCATACTCCTAATGTATGGACAGAATAGGGACACACCTAAATATTTCGCTATCCTACACACGATTAGGCACAAAATTATAGGCGAGACCGATGCGGCGCTCGAGTCATATCGAACGCCACTAAACTGGGAAAAAATTAAGAAGTGCTTGATGCTTCATTACGCAGACAAGAGAGATGTCGGTACCCTCGAGTACCAAATGACAACTCTTGCCCAACGCGGCAACTCCGTTCAGGAGTTTTATCAACAGGTCTACCAGTACCTTTCTCTGATTTTGGACAAGATTGATTGTCTAGAGTTAGGAGAGGAAGCTCTATCCGCAATGACGGCGGCGTATAGATGGAAGGCTCTTGACACCTTTATAAGGGGCTTAAATGGCAATTTGCCAAGTCTTCTGATCGTAAGGGAACCAACGAGTTTACCACAGGCTCTACAAATATGTCTGAAATGGGGTAATTTGAGCTATCGAACAGTTCATGCCAATAGTATGGAAAAGGCGCGACCAAACGTTAGATCTGCTGGTCATCAGCGATCTCCCCCGGTAGTACGACCGTTTTACCCCGAGCTTACTAACCCACATGGGAATTATTTTCTTGGGGCGGGTAACATCTACCCATATGGGCAAAATAGATTTGGTCCCAACCAACCAAATTTTCCACCACCTCGTCCACCCAGTGCAGACGAGACAGGTCAATTATCAGAATAGACCATTGTAACAGCAGACACAGAACTTGGGACGGCCAGTCTGGCAAAATTCCCCTAATAAATTCCCCCAAGGTGGCGGTAACCAGGCTGAAAAAAGGCCACCATCACAGAATACTCCACAACCCAATAAGGTTCAACGCGTTTTTAACACGGAAGCGGCGGAATCTATTCCGTTCGAGTATACCGTAGAGGGAGGGGAGTATTATGAAGACCTTGAAAATTATCCTCCTGAGTACGAAGTGCAGTACGACGAAAGTGAGCAAACAAACCCTGATAATGACGATGTTAATTTTTTAGATTAAACTCTTCCTCACTGCCGTATTTTCTTTTTAAGATGAAAAACGGCAATGAGTTAAAATTCCTTTTAGATACTGGATCTAATAAGAACTACGTTAAGCCTACCTTTATTCGAAACCCCATTCCAAACAAACATTTTTTTGCAAATTCAATTGGCGGAGCTGTTAAGATCACCCACCACGCAAATATTGATATTTTCAACAATGAGATAGGCAAACTTAAATTTCATATTCTACCTAATATTAACACTTTCGATGCCATAATAGGCAATGACACTTTGAAAAGCTTGAATGCAATTATTTTTAATAGGGAAAATTACTTTACACTGTTAAATAAATATCGATATCCTATTCATCAATTACAAATTAATGCTATAGCACATACTACACTAAGATTGGATCACCTGTGTCCAGGGGATAATGGAAAATTGAGACAACTTTTGGAATCCCATCCAACCTTGTTCTCCGAACCAGATAGAAAACTCACTTACGTTACAAATGTCAGGGCGGAAATTAGAACTAAAAGCGATAGACCAATTTATTCGAAAACGTATCCGTACCCAATGCCCTTAAAGAGGGAAATAGACAGACAAATTGAGGAGTTACTAAACGATGGCATTATTCGTCCATCGAAAACCCCCTATAATTCCCCGGTATGGATCGTACCAAAGAAGCAAGATGCTTCGGGCGAGAGAAAGTTTCGTATGGTAGTTGATTATCGTAAACTGAATGAAGATACCATACCAGATAAATATCCTATTCCGGATATTAACACAATTTTGGCTAATTTAGGATCAAATAGGTATTTTTCAACTATTGATCATAAAAGCGGGTTCCACCAAATTGCTCTAAACGAAGCCGATATTGAGAAGACTGCCTTCTCCGTCGCCAATGGAAAGTTCGAATTCAGTCGACTTCCATTCGGGTTACGAAATGCGCCCGCTATTTTCCAACGCACCTTAGATGATGTGCTTAGGGAACACATCGGTGTTCGTTGTTATATTTATATCGACGATATAATTATTTTTAGTAAGACTAAAGAGGAACATTTCGATAATTTGAACATTATCTTTGACACTCTGGAGAGAGCCCGCCTGAAGGTGCAGTGCGATAAATGTGAGTTCATGAAGGAGGCGATAAATGTGAGTTCATTGTTTGCCAAAAGGGCATTCGCACCGCGTCGAAAAAAACAGAGGCTATTATGAATTTCCCGAAACCGGGAATGGTCCATGAGTTGCGTTCATTCTTGGGAAAGACAGGTCATTATCGCAGATTTATAAACACTCAAATTGCCAGACCTCTTACTGAAATACTTAGGGGAGAGTTGGGAAGAATACCCAAGAATTTGTCTAAAAAGACACAGATAAATTTCACTGAACAACAAACTGAGGCTTTTAATCAGTTAAAAAGATGTCTGACATCAGACGATGTAATGCTTCATTATCCGGACTTCGATAAGTCATTCGAGTTAACTACAGATGCATCTGGGTATGCTTTGGGAGCCGTACTTTCGCAAGATGGAAAGCCAATCAGCTTTCTCTCTAGAACGTTAAGTAGAGCAGAGGAAAATTTCGCAGCAAACGAGAAGGAAATGTTGGCGATAATTTGGGCTTTACAGTCCCTCAAATGTTTCATATACGGATCGAAAACGGTTAGAATTTTCACCGATCACCAACCTCTGACTTTCGCTCTCAGCAACAAAAATACAAATGCGAAAATGAAAAGGTGGAAGGCACAGTTGGAGGAATATAATCATGAGCTCATTTATAAACCAGGCAGCACGAATGTGGTTGCGGATTTCCTCTCAAGACCACCAATACCAAATGTTAATTCTATTACTGTCCACAGTAGCGATAGCTCTTCCGAAAACTTGATACCATCTGTGGAAACGCACGTTAACGTTTTCAAGAATCAAATTTTCATTTCGGAAGCCTCCGAAAGTTCGTATAAATTCGAAATTATTTTTCCTACGTACCATAGACATCTAATAAAAGAAGAAGCGTTTTCCGAGGAATCACTGAGGGCACTTCTGAAAAGGTACTTGAATCCGTCAGTTATAAATGGTATAAATACTACGGAACCGATAATGCTGAAAATTCAGGCAATCTATCCAACTTACCTCGGAAATTATAAGATTCGTTTTGCACAACAGGTGGTAAAAGATATTACCAGTGCAGAGAATCAGGATAAGATTATAATAGAAGAGCATAATCGGGCTCATAGGAACGAAAACTAAAATAGACTGCAAATACTCGAAAAATTTTATTTCCCCGGTATGGCAAAGAAAATTAAGAAGATAACGAAAATATGCAAAGTCTGTAGGGAAAATAAGTATGACAGACACCCTAATAATACGAAATTGGGAGTCACACCTTTACCAGAATTACCGGGGCATACAATTCATATTGGCATATTTTCAACGGACAAACACAAGGTCCTTACCTCCATAGACAAATTCTCCAAATTGGCTGCGGTTAAGGAAGTGGATGGGAAGAGTATTGAGAATATAAGGAAACCACTAAGGGAAATAATATTTTACTTTGGAGTTCCAAAGGCAATAATTTGCGACAACGAGAAAACATTTAGTTCGCAACCAATAAAGTTTATGTTGGAGAATGAATTCAATATTAAAATATTCACTGCACCGCCTTACAAAAGCGAAGTGAATGGGCAAATCGAAAGGTTCCATTCGACTTTGGCAGAGATTATGAGATGCCTGAAGCATGAATATCCTGAGAAGGGTTTAATTTAACGGATTTTTCCTCACGGGTTTTTTTCTCCGTCACGGGAAAAAAACCCGTCGATGTATTTTTTGGAAGAACCACTCCATCCGACCCTGATAACATACAAGAGGTCAGAAAGAAAATATTTCAAAAATTAAAGGCGAAACAGGAAAGGGATTTACAGTATCATAACAGGAAAAAACAGGATATCGTTGATTATGAGGTAGGGGAGAAGATATTTGTCAGACAAAATAAAAGATTAGGGACTAAGCTTTCAAAGAGGAAGTAGTTAAGGAAAACAAGAATTCCACCGTGACAACGGAATCAGGGAAAATAGTGCACAAGGACCATATTAGAAGTTAATTTAACCACATAATTTTTCTTTTAGAACATTTATTTATTTAAATCTTCCTTTCTGCTACGGTTGGGTTGAGGTACTGGACTATTCTCAGGCCGAGACCATTATTATCGAAGATGGCACTGGGAAAATACAAACGGGAACCTATAGAATTCTACATACCATTAATTTAACGGATTATTCCTCACTTGTGGACGATCTGAAAACCGATCTAGGCAGAAACATACCTTCATCTCATCCATTGCATTCATTCATCTCAGAAGAAATTAACAACATAATCATAACCATTAACAACATCATTCCTAAAATCAGAAACAAACGCTCATTAAATTTCATAGGTTCTGCTTGGAAATGGGTTGCGGGAAACCCAGATCATGACGATCTTACTGCCATAAATAACAAGTTCGAGGAGATAATAGGGAATAACAACCAACAACTTGTAATTAACAAGAACATTTTCGATAAAATTAACAATATCACCCGAGTAAGTAATTCGATTTTGAAAACGCTGAAAAGCAGTGGCGAATTTCAGACTGTACTAATACTGCAGTATAAATTTAAAATCGACATCCTGAAAGAAGAAATAGAAAATATTAACAGAGCAATTCATCTCACAAAAGCTAACATTATTAACACATTCATATTATCAAACCAAGAGGCTCATAGTATTAATAATATTTTTTTGGAAGAAAACATGCCATTTGATTCCCTAGAAGAAGCATTAAATTTCGCGGAAGTTCAGATCGCTTTTAAAGAAAATATACTGATTTATATTATAAAATTACCAAAAACGGGAACCGAAACTTGTAATTCTTTTAAAATAAAACCATTAAGCAAGAATGAAACAATTATAAAAATAAATTTTGAAAATACATTGAAGTGTAATGGAAAATATTATGGCATAAAGAATAACTGTAAAATAATTAACAATATAAAAATTTGCAAACAAAATGAAATTGTTGATTTAGAGAATGAATATTGTATTTAAAATATTTTAGAAAACAAACAGTACGATTGTATTGTTACAAACACAGAACATATTGAAAATGTAATAGAAATAAGTAATGGATTGGTTTTGTTAAATGAATTCAAAGGAAAAGTTAAGATGCAAAATAATACAAAATGCTTAAATGGTTCATATTTGATAAAATTTTTTAATGAAACTATAATTGTAAATAATTTTACTTTTACAGCTTTAGAAACACACAGCTTGAGGCCATTGCCTGCATTAATCAAACATTCGAATTCTCGTTCGCAATTCGAAGAGGTGTTATCCCTCAAATTCATGAAGGAACTAAACATTAGAAATATAAAGAAAATTAAATCCTTAAACTTGCTAGTCAAGTCAAGCATGGTTACATATCTTGGGGTTTTTGCCCTCATAATAATCATATTCGTGATATTCAAATGTAGAAACCGCAATACATCGGAAATTGTTATAAGAAATGTCGAACCTCCCCAGATGCCGACTAAGATATTTCAAAGGCACATTAGTCTAAATGACATCCCTTACTTTTAAATCAATCAGGGACGATTGGAATTTAGGAGGGAGGAGTTAACACAATATTTGTTTATTGCTACTATTTCACAATTTTTACATTTATTCGTAATTTCACAATTTCCTACATTTATTCTTGCTAATAATAGCGTCTGCACTTTTATTCAAAACAAAAGTGTCATGTTCGCGCTGCACGCGCAACCATCATTTCGATATGTCAGCAGTAATGATAGCAAGCTGTGTGAATAAATTAATAATGTGTTACTGTTTTTTCTCAGTCTATTAATTAAGTTCATAAGATTAAGAACTAAAAATAAGCACATAGTGCTGTAATAAAGATTCAATTATAAAAAACAAAATCAAGTGTTTTTAATTTACATCACGCAGTTTAGAACACTATAAGTTTTTTACCGTTTTTTGCTGAATGTGTTTGCCCCCCCCCCCCCCCCCTCTTAAGATATTTGTTTGGGTACAAAAACTCACCATGCAAAAAATTAGAGTTCTAGCATAACGGGAAGATGTCCCGCATCGCCCTTGAAAATCGGGCCCCTTGGAAAAATGGGCATAAATTAAAAAAAATTACATTTTTTTTTTTCTTCAAAATTAAAAAAATATAAATTAATTTTTGTGTTGGGTGTAATCATAACTACTCAGATAAAAAATATTACTTTCCCAGAAAATCGTTAACTTACCCTAACTTTGTGTCAAAAGAATTAACAAATATGTTGGGTGTACCTCAAAGTGACTCTTTTGCATTTTTGAAAATTTTATTCAACAAAAATAAAAAACCTAGTCTTTGCTGTCAAGTATTTTATTAAACACATCTCAAGTATTAAATAAGCCAAGTATTACGGATATCCGTTAAAGCATTTTGATTCTAGCAGATTTCAACGTTTTTTTTAAATTTGTATAGACTTTATAAAGTATAATTTTTCGTGTTCATAGTTAACCTGTGTTTTCATGGGGTCACAATTGACCCTCGTATTTTAAAGAGTCAAAAATCACAAAGATGACAAAATAAATTTTTCTTTATGTTTCTAATTGTAATTTATTTACATTTTAAAATGATTTAAAATTAATTATTTAGTATAAATTCAGATATTTGTATTCATATTCAAATTGTTTTTTTTGTACATATTCAGGAGTTTTTTTAAAAAAAGGTATTTTTAATTTAATAGTGTAAATTTTTTTCACTTAAAATTATTATTGTGGAAAAGTTTTAAGTTCTAATTTTTACTAAATTGACCTACTCGAAGACTAGAACGGTTAACGAAAATTTTTTACAATAAATATAATGAATTATTCCTTTTTTTATTTTATTTATAAATTTTGACACAAAGCTGCATTTTTCTTACGTTGGTCATATTTGACCCCAGGTTAACATGGGTTAACTATCAACAGAAAAAATAGTATTTTATAATAAAGTTATTACAATCATATAAAAGAGCATATACAGTAATATTGATGAAATATTATTAAAACCTTGTTTTAAAGTAAAAATGTATTAAAATAAAAAAAAACCTTGAAATCCCCGAGAATCAAAATGCTCTAAAAAAAAAAATTTTAAACGGATATCCACAGTACTTGGCTTATTTAATACTTGAGATGTGTTTAATAAAATACTTGACAGCAAACACTAGGTTTTTTATTTTTGTTGAATAAAATTTTCAAAAATGCAAAAAAGTCACTTTGAGGTACACCCAAAATATTTGTTAATTCTTTTGGCACAAAGTTAGGGTAGGTTAGCGATTTTCTGGGAAAGTAATATTTTTTATCTGAGTAGTTATGATTAAAACCAACACAAAAATTATTTTATATTTTTTTAATTTTGAAGAAAAAAAATTTTGAATTTTTTTTTAAATTATGCCCATTTTTCCAAGGGGCCCGATTTTCAAGGGCGATGCGGGACATCTTCCCGTTATGCTAGAACTCTAATTTTTTGCGTGGCATGTTTTGACACCCTAACAAATATTTTAAGAGGGGGGTACAGTCAAAATCTCATTTTTATTTTTCCCCCATACAACGAAAGACCACCTTAAGATTGCAACAATGAAAAAATGCTGTATATGTGCAGACATATTTTTGAAATTTAGGAAAAAATTATAAAAATAAAAAACAGAAATAATTATGAAAATAGTTTAAAATGTTCAGAGAATATCTTAGCACCTTAGACAGAGCGTCACTGATGGGACCGGAAGGTAGTGATTGTTAATCGACCAAAACGATAGGCAATGAGTCCACGCTACACTTAGAAGGCCGTGAAGCATGGTGAATTAAGCATCATGGTATGGGGATAATTTTTATGGCACGGTGTGGTCCCAATTGTGAAAGTTAATGGAAAAATGGACCGGTATCAGTATTTGGAAATTCTTAAGAACCAAATAGAACCTTACGCTGCCCAACACATGCCAGTTTCAATCACTTTCATGCACGACAATAACGCCAAACACGTTGAAGCTTGTGAGTAAAGTGGTTTTCTAAAGAAAACATCCTCGTTTTAGGCTGACCGGCCCAAAAGTCCCGACTTGAGCCCGATCAAAATCTCGGGAATGGTGTGAAATATGCGATTTCTAAACAAAAGTACAAAAACTTAGATGATCTTTTGATTGGAATGCAGAATGCTTGGTATTCAATTCCCAAAGAGCGTTGACAGAATTTAATTCAAAGCATGTCCCGTAGATGCCAAGTGGTACTTGAAAATAAAGGTAACAGTACTGGATATTGTTTAGGTAAACTAAATATTTTTAATATTTTTATTTTTATTAATATATATCCTTTTTATTTCAGAAATTTTAATTTGAGGTATTTTATTGTAAAGCTATAATCTGACGTGTAAGATTTTTTTTGGCATTAATGAGCAGACAATTGGATATTTCGTCAAAATATTTTTTTTAAGAATAATATATATTTTAAGTTTTTATGTTTATTTACAGCTTTTTGTTTCTAAAACTATAATTCCATAAAAAATATTACTTTTTTTATGATAAAGTTTTGTGCTAATTTACTGTCCATGGCTGTACATAAATGTAGTTGATGCATAATACCATAATGTAAATTTTGACAAAGGGTCAAAGTTTTGCAAAAGGCAAAACTGTAGAAAATCAATCAAAATTCTCTTCTTTTTTGCTTATATGCAAATACCGGTTATATGCTCTAAAGATCTTATTTATTTAACACTACAGTCAGTAAGAAATTTAGTATGTTCCGTGGACTTACCAGATATATAATTTAATATAATTTTATCCAAATATATACAAATATTTTTTCAGAGGGAATTAAAGTTCTGCTTTTACTTTATTTTTATATTTATTAATGAATTTTACTTCTAATTTAATAAATGCATTAATATTTTATAAACTCGGTGTTTTTACACAATTCTTAATACTTAAATCATTTGAAATTAAGTATTTGTTCACATTTTGGAGCAACTCTACAAATTTTATTATATAACATTACATGCGTATATATTTCATTTTTAAACCCGCTTTGGTTTGCTTACTATCGTGTAGTTGAGTCCGTTTCTATTGTGATGATCTAAAATAATTTCATCAGATGTGGTGTTATTTGCAGTTACGATACCATAAGAATTATGATTGGGATTTATATTATTTGAAATTGTATTTGTAGCTTGATGTACATTTGGTAAGGATGAATTAAATACATTTGGAGATTTACGTAGCACTCCGTAACCCAAATGATTGTCGTCCGCTTTTCGGCATTGCTCCATATCTGGAACATCGATAAATTCATATTCATTTTGTGACGGCTTACATGGAGTTTTCTGGTGGGATAAATTTGTAACTGTGACAATTGTTTTATAGCCACTTGATGCCTTATGGTTTGCTGACAAGAAATCAAGACGATCATATGTTTGATCACTGGATATATTATTATTTGAGATACTTTTGATACTCTCTCCTATATCAATATCTATAATTTTTGGAGAAGACGAATTTTTTAAACTAGATCGTGGCCAAACATTGTCAATTATATCGTTATTGTCCGTCACATTTATATGTTCGTTATGTTTTACATCATTAATTCCCATAGTTTTCCATGCTTCAGTTATATTTTCAATTC
Source organism: Delia radicum (assembly GCA_021234595.1). Lineage (NCBI taxonomy): Eukaryota > Metazoa > Arthropoda > Insecta > Diptera > Anthomyiidae > Delia > Delia radicum. The sequence continues at coordinate 53,405,441 of CM037852.1, forward strand.
TTTCGTAGTCACGTTCGAACTTCGAATCATTGCGCACAGGTAGTTCAGGGCCAGGGTTTTCTATTTCTATTGGATTTCGAAATATGGTTGGCGAAGATGGTTTTAAAATGACCGATGATCCAACTGCTTTGTTCGGATCTACTGTTGATGTAATAGAAACATTTTCGAAACTTTTATATTTTTTATATTTATCTCCATTGTGAGTATATAAACCTGGCTTATCAGTTCCATCATTAATTTTACGGGGAGGCTTGTTAGGAATGGTTTTAGGTGTTGATATTGAGCTCATTGGGCAATTACTCAACGTTTCACCCACCGAAAAAACCCCTCGAATTGAAAAACTGCTTTGAGTAGAGTTTATCTCAAACTCAGATGAATGCTGGTTTGAAGGTGAAGGAGGAAGTGGGCTCCGAGACCCAGGTTCCATTGAAGCAGCTACGTTAAGTTGATTTTCACAACTATCTATTTTAACGGAATCACCCGAAATCATTTTCTTCATAGATTTCATTTTAGATGACATGCAGCGAAATACCTCCTGCGGACTTGTGTGATCTAAAGTAAATACACCCTCCCCTGTTAAACATTTACGTCCAGCTTCAAATGTGAACTTTCCATCCCTATAGCCGTATTTTCGAATAAAACGATATGGCCAATTAGAAATTGTATTGTTCAAATCACTGGTGGATTTTAATTGCAATTCTGTGGCAGTTAAATGTAACATATAAACATTGGGTTCAATGTTGCAACGAATTGATGCTTCGGATGGTATAAGTGTAACAATGAAAAGACCATCCCCAAACGAACTGCAATATAAATCATTGTCCTCTTCGATTGCCGATTGCGATTTTATAGTTTCATTTTTACTTCGAAAAGCAACAATTTGTAGAGCATTCACCCAATGTTTTAGTCCATCTCCATTTAGTGCATTTAGTGTAAGTGTGCCTGTTTTTTTTACTATAAAAATTAAATTTGCAGGGGACTGTTCCTGTGTTATTTTAACACAGTTTTCAAGAGTAACAATTTTTGGATTTTTATCTTCTTTAGAATCACAAATTTCCAACCGTTCTATACCATAACGACTCGATTTATACAAAAGACAGTATTTCTGACACGATTTCTGAAATTAAAAAAAAAAATACATAAAATATCAAAGTCAGGGTTTCTAGTAGGGAAGCCGAACGGCAAATAAAATAATTTATTTTAAATATTGTTAAGGGAATGTTGGCTATTGTGGACTGTTCGCTAAAGTGGACTTTTAGTATTTTCTGTGTTGTTGCATGAATATGTAAAACTGTCAAGTTTAATTTCCGCTTTCTCTATTTTAAAAAAGTTTTGACTCGAATGCAGACGTTTTTTCTTGTTTTATTGTGCAAACAACGTAAGATAAAGTGTTATTTTTCGTTTGAATAACAAACGAGTTTTAAAGAATTTTTAAAGTCTGATTTTTGCAAATGATAAAATTGTTAACTATTTCATTTTCAATTGTCAGGTTTGAAATCATAATTTCTGTTAAATGTTATTATTATAAATAGAGAACCCTAAGCACTAGTTTTTAGTGACTACATGTATTCAGATTTTAAATTGCATGTATTTTGTTATTGTTTTTTCGTTCGAGAGAAAGATGGGAACAAATCTTGTGAGGATCAGCGCTAGAGGAAGAGCCACTTTCGACCCAAGCGACTAGGTCATCTCCAGCCTCATTGTAATCCACCACCTTTTTTTTAACCAATACTCAGGGGATGCCCCCTACTCATGCAGTGCATTGTATTGATCAGGAAAATAGGGTATGGGAGGGAGGAAAGAGGGAGTAGTGTTTTTGGATATTTGATTTAAATTTTTCTAAATTGTAAGTAACAGGGAAGACTTCTGCGGGAAGTTTGTTCCACATACGAATCGTTCAACTAAAAAACGAATTTTCTCTGTAATGCGTTGTGCGAAACACAGGACAATCAACTACAAACGGATGTGCTCTCCTAGATAAGCGAGTATTACGAATAAAAACTCGGGCTCGTGGAATAAGTTCACTTATCTCAGATGAGCATCTCCCATGGTAATATCGATAGAAAAGTGTCACACAACCCACATTCCGACGATGCTATAATGAATCAATAGAGTTGGATACACTACTGTCATTGATAAGGTTCACCGCCCTCCCCTGAACACGGTCCAGAAGCTTCAGAATAGACAGTGGAGCCCCTGCCCATATATGAGAGTTGTATTCCTACATGAACTCATGGTTTGATGAGCTACCAACAACAGAAAATCCAATCTGGAACCTAGTTAATTGATTACCCAAACAATATGAGCTTTCCAAATAGTATCTTACTAGTCTAGCCAACAGCTTTAAATCTGGAAGCTTTTTAATTGGCCGAGTTGCCTGACCAACTTCTAATGTTGCCATTTCTGGGAACGAATTGGAAATCTAAAACTAGTTAATTCCTATCAATTAAAATTAATAAATAAGAAAACAAAATTTACCTTCCGTCTGTAATAATGCATTTACATATTAAATTATCAACTATGTAACAAATACAACGCTGTTTAATTACATTATCATACACACAGTCATTGTATTATCTTTAAGATCTCTCTATTTAATAAAGGACTGTCAAGAACACCACATGGTGCCAGGTTAAAATAAATAGAACAGTGAAAAAAAAACTTTCGAGGTAAAATTTTAAAACAATGAACACAGATATTTAGCAAAAGATTTTGGTTTTGTACAGTAAAACCAACTTTATTTTTTTACATAAAAAACTAAATCAATTGTGCAGTCATGGCACCACCATTAACACAAACTGTGGACATTAAGTAGACAATATAAGGAGTTCCTTCCAATCTAAGTATCGAATGAAAAAATTGGATACGAAACTTTAAAATCTTTATAGCAGCATCTGCTCAGGGAACTCAACGTAATGCACGAAAAGTAGCATTGCTACTACACCACATGGGTAGTAAGGTGCAACAAGTTTTAAATTCTTGCAATATAGACATTAATACAGTCTAGTATAAAGTGCTGTTGGAAAAATTGGAAAAGCATTTTCTATCAGATGTGAATACCATGAAGCGACCTATATTTTTCCAAAAAGACAATGTGCAGACGAAACAATTACAGAGTACGCTACAACTCTGCAAAATTTAAGTTTATCATAGGATTTCGAAGATCGTCGTGAAAGTCTTAGAAAAGAAATCATAATATGTGACTTTTTTCAACTTCATATTTTATTATTGAATCTTTCATTAGAAATTTGCATATTATTGTATTAACCTAATTTAATAATTTATTGGGTATTACCAGTGTAAAAAAAAAAAAATTGTATTCAAATCTTCAAGTACGTCAAAACTGAATTAAGGTCCTAATACTATAGTCAGAAAGTGTTGTTGTTTATTTAATAAACAATAACAACACAGTGTGTTATGACTAGAGATTCTAGCCTATACACGAACAATGTTTATTAGTTAAACATGTTTTATTTTTTATTTTTTATTTTAAATAGTTCAATTCTTCCAATTCTGTTTTTTACTTCTTATCAGGTAAATAAAACACTACTTGTAAAGCGTTGATCTTTTTCCTTCAAAATTTTGGTAAAAATATTCTACCCCTTCTACATTGGTTCTCTGAAGATTTTCGGTGACACGAAATGAAACATGTAACATGAACTTGAATAATCTTGCTTACATCATAATTCTTGATAAAAGATCGTTTTAATTTCTTAAAACTTAAAAGTAAAACATTTAACGTAGGAATATAATTTTTTAATTTACCAGGGGCTAGGTCCAAAGTATTACTTCTTCTTAGACGTTGATGTCCTTCAAATAGTAATTGCTCTAAAACAAGCGAATTGGGATGAAGAATTAACAACAATTAGTTTCCTCCTTTGAACATTTGAGGCCAAGGCCGTTTCCCACAGCGGAATGCCATATGACCATGTTGGTTTGATTATAGACTTATACAAAAGAAATTTGTATTTCGATTCAAGAGGTGAATGTGGACCTATAAGAAACTGCAGCTGAGCAGATTTCATTTTAATCTGAGTTATTATGGTTGTACCATGAAAGACGGCGATCTACTGAAATGTTGGGAAATTTTGTCTTCTAAGCGTTATGTGGACACATTTTGTAGGATTAACTTTTATTCTCCCCTTTATTAACCAATCCTCCAGTTCATGAATATGATACTGTAGTTGTTTGGATGCAACCCTCGGATCTTGGTTGGTACTCACAAATGCAGTATCGTCTACAAAAGTTGACTTGTGAGCGTTTGTATTCGTTGGCATATCGGCTGTATAGATAATATATAGGAGCACCCCTAATAAACTAACTTGGGGTACACCAGCAAAAATGTTCCTCGAAGTAGAAAATTCATATTTTAATCGAACTTTGAAAGTTCTGCCAGTCAAATTACTTCTAAGAAGCTCAGGTAATAATTCTGATATTTTGAATATTAGACTATCGCACCAGACTTTGTCGAAAGGCTGCGAAATGTCGATAAAAAGAGCAGAACAATATTGCTTGTTCCCAAATGCCGACGTAATAAGGGCAATTATTCTATGTACTTGCTCAATGGTACAGTGTCTCTCTCTAAATATAAACTGGGGCTTAGGAATAATCCGTTGTTCATCGATATATGGAGTTATACTACGAAGGAACAGTTTTTCAAACAACTTTGACAGAATGTAGAGTAAACTTATAGGCCGGTATGAAGTTACTTGGCTAACGTCTTTTCCCGGTTTAGGAATCATTACTATTTCCAAAGCCAAGCGTCAGATGGCATTAAATATGAACATCATAGCATATCATAGTGGCGGTAATACGGTCAATTCCTGGTAACGTCCTTGTATCTAGCTCTTCAATTTCTGATTTCATCGATGGGAATCGAAATTTCATAGGGCAAGAGATCTTGTCATTGCTTGTAGGTTGACTGATCCAAGAGTTTGTATCATTTGGGGTGAAGACCTTTTTGAAATAATTAGCACAGGCATTTACTTTTTCGGGGATTACAAGCAATTACTTCATACGGATTACAAGCTGTAATCCGTTTTGATCTAAGTTACTGAGATAGTTTTTAAGAGCACACTCATTATTATCTTTCAACAAAGTTGGAAACCGCGTTTTACATAGGTTTAGTTGGGCTTTTAGGGCCGGGAACGGAATTCTTGTCATTACCTTCTAAGTCTTCTTTTTTCCTAACAAGAGACCGTATGTCGCTGGAGGATTTAAAACTTGACTTTATCAGATTTGCCTGAAGGAGTTGCGACCCTAGCCGCAGCAGTCACAACGTCTATGAAGTGATTCACAGCTGGTTAGATGGCATCAGAGTTTCTCAATGGGACATTTTGTAGTGAGAGCTCACATACATTTTGTATTTAAGCCAGTTTGTGTTTCTATTTGGGTAGAAAGTTGATTTAAACTTCTCATTAGTATACAATTTTAGGAATGTTAATGAATGGTCTGATAGCAGTTCCAGTGAAGGGCTAACTGGCAATTTATCACGTTTAGTTTAGACCGCAAAGTCAATTAGGTCTAGCTTCTTATTGAAGTCAGTGGCCTAATAAGTGAGCTAGCCGCTAGATATGACATCTAGCTTATTTGACATTATCGTGTTTACTAACTGTTTTTCCTTTGGGTTTAAAAGTCTGGAACCCCAAAAGATATGTTTGGCATTATAGTCACCAGCTGCTAGGAGTTTTGACCCTAGGTTAGAAAAGAATATGAGAAATTTATTCTGATCAATATTGTGCCTCGGAGGACAATATACCGAAGATATTATTAGCTTAAATTCAACGAGATTGATTGAATTCCAGCATTGGGATATGCCTTATACTTTTTCTGTACAATAGCGGTTGTACCACCACATGCCTTTCCACTTGGATGTGAACGGGCATGCGGAGGTACATGTGGAAGGGCATAGTGATGTATTGTATGTGGCTTATCAAGCAACATTTTAAAAGTAAAATAAAAACTTTTAAGTGAAGGTGAAATCACGTGGGAACACGTGGTTCATAGTAAAAAGTTTAGTGTTGGTGCTTTAAAAAATCACCAAATTCAGGAAACATTAACAATAGTGGCAACTATATTAACAAAAAACAATTTGAAACAACTAATCCACAACAAAAGCCCAAATGCAACAAATGCGGTCAAAGTCATAAATTAAATGTCCGGCTGAAAGTCAAAAATGCAATGTATGCGGTAAATTTAACCACTTCGTGTGTTTTGCAAAATTCTACAACAACAGTAACTTCAATAGTTATAATATTATAAGGTACGTCAAAGCAGTAGAAAATGATGAAGAAGGCGAAGAGGGAGAACAAAATCTGTTTATTGGAGTGTAATTCTCCAAAATAATGGATCATCGAATCATAAATCTATAAGTACGATGTTAAATTTCTAGTGGATACTGCCGCGCAAGCCAATATGTTATCCGAAAAACTTTTATTAATTTAAATATAAGTAAACTAAATGAAAGAATTAATACTACCATACTAACTTTAGTGGAGAAAAGCTCAGTAACATTTTTGCTAAAATTACTAATTTTTTTTTCTGATATTAGTATTTTTCTGCAAGGATCCTCCTAACAAAAAATGTTGCTGACTTTACAGACTATGTTTTTGAGTGTAGGTTGGGATAATTTAAACATTAATTATAACAATATTAATCAAATTACTAATCTTGATGTTTTGAAGATGATTTCTAAGAACGTTATAGGAATTGAATGAGCTGCCAACGTAAATCTAGGTTGAAAAAGGAATGCTAAGGGTAATTGAGAACAGCGAGTTCCAATAAAATTTTTAGAACCTTTGTGGGGAGAATTAAATAGAGTGGAGGAGTTAAAATTATAAATCTTGTTAACATTACTAATTTGTTAAATATACAATCAGCTTTGGAAAATTATGATAAATGTTTTAATTATCTAGGTAGGTTGAAAAATAATGTTAAGGGTAATTGAGAAGAGTGAACCTATTGTGTAATCGTCACGTAGCGTTCACATAGGACTTTTTAAACCTTTGAGGAGAGAATTGAATGAGAATGGACGAGTTATAGGTGATAGTAAAGGAAATCGAACCTACTGAGTGGGTTAACTCGATAGTTTTGGTCACCAAGCCCGATGGAACAATTCGTTTATGCCTTGACCCGAGGAATTTGAATAAAGTTATAGTGAGATGGAATTCTATTGGAGGTCTTAAACGAAAACCTAGTCGAAAGAAATGTAGTCACTCGAATTTGAATCAATTTGGGTTTCTCTATTTCGAAAGCTATCGTTCGCCTATACTTACGTGTGTCAATTATTGTGTTTTACGATGTACAAATCATAGTGGTGCCAGACCGGATATTTTAAACTTTTCCGTTAACAGTACCAAAAATAATACTAAATTGCTTGAAGATAAATACAACATTACTTGACAGTGATAAGCTGTATATGACAAATAAATAAATAAAACAAAAGAAAAATAAATAAATCAAAAAAGTACACCAGCGTTTTCAGCTGTTCCATTGTGGATTTCTTTAAGCTGAAATTTAAAGTTCTTAATAATCTTCGAATATTCGTGTTATTTTATTCTTACATTTTGTTATCCATTGCTTTTTTTACAGATAATTATAATTTCTTATTATATCATTCATTCCAGCAAAGAACACTGGAAAATGAGGATTTTTTTCTGAGGTTTTCCGATTTTTTTTTTTTGTATTTTGTACATGAATACTCTATAGTCCCACTTGCACATAGCCTTCTCCAGATCTCGAAATTTGTAAAAACTCGCGATTTTATGCACGTTTTTAATTTTCATAAATTTGATAAAAAATGCTAAAAGTACTTCACTTTGAAGTGCCATAACTTTTTAAATGTATATCGCATGTTATTTATTTAAACGATATTTGGAATATGCATGTGTCTACTTTATAACTGGAGGTTTTTAAACAAAATTATTGTTAAAAAGTGCATACGTAACGCAAATGCAGTCTTCTAATGCATTTTTCAAAACTTTCTCCCCTACGATTTTCAAAAAAAAATACAAGTAGATAGGAAATGGGATGTTTGTAACAAGGCAAAAAACCATTGGGGTATTTGTAACAAGGCAAAAAACCATTGGGGTATTTGTAACAAGAGAAAAAAGTGATGGGGTATTTGTAACAAGAGAAAAAAGTGATGGGGTATTTGTAACGAAAATGTAGCCCAGTAAAAAAAGAAGAATTTTCTGCCCCAGTGAAAAAAATAAATTTTCAAAAAAAGATAAATTTTCAAAACAATTCCGCAGTGAAAAAAATAAATTTTCAAAAAATTTGCGCAGTGAAAAAAATAAATTTTCAAAAAATTTGCGCAGTGAAAAAAATAAATTTAAAAAATATATCCCAGTGAAAAAATTAATTTTCAAAAATATATCCCAGTGAAAAATAAATAAATTTAAAAAAATTTGTGCAGTGAAAAAAATAAATTTAAAAAAATGTAGCCCAGTAAAAAAAATAAATTAAAAAAAATATATCCCAGTGAAAAATTTAATTTTCAAAAATGTAGCTTAGTGAAAAAAGTGGAATTTCTGACTCAGTGTAAAAAGATAAGTTTTCATAAACATCTGGCCCAGTGGAAAAAATAAATATTCAAAAATATATCCCAGTGAAAAAAATAAATTTAAAAAAATATATCCCAGTGAAAAAATTAATTTTCAAAAATGTGGCCCAGTAAAAATTTTGTGAGTAGAAAATTCTGTGTGTGGAAAATTTACATAAAGATGTGAAAATATTTATAGCTTATTTTAAAATATGCGTGTGTGTGTGTGTGTGTGTGTGGAGAATATTTTTATTACACAATTATGTTTTACCGACGGTTTTCAAAAATATATCCCAGTGAAAAAAATAAATTTAAAAAAATATATCCCCCAGTGAAAAAAGAGGAATTTGCCAAGACAAAAAGGGATGCTGGTTATGTGCATAGAAAATTCTTTGTGTTTACATTATGAAAATATTTTTGAGAAGAATTTGTACACAATATAATCAAATTTGTGTAATATTTAATATATGTGGATGACAGTATTATGTCAAGTTTTTAGGCGACATGATACAAATTTGTCTAATATTTAAATTGTGTTTACATTATGAGAATATTTTTGAGTGGACAGATCAAATTATGATCAAACACATCTTGTACGTCGCGTTGATATACATGTAAAATTTTTTATAGGGATCAAAAACTCAGCCTACAGACATATTGTGTCAAGTGTTTTGGGTGACTTAGTAAAATTTTGATACTATTTAAAATAATATACAAGACAGTGTATTTTGTATATTTTTCATTTTATTCATTTATTAAACGCTTAGATGTTTATAATACATTTCAATAAAATTAATTATAGGTCGTTTTCTCTGTCTTTAGACAAAACAGCTACAAGTATCAGGTCCCTCTCTGCAACTATCAATAGATCATGGACAATCAATGAAATGTTCCCCATGTATCGAGTCTAGGCAAACCTTATTTTCAAATTCATCCATTATATTCGTAAAGTTTAATATATAATGGAGATCCTCAAAAGAAATGTATCCATCATATTTAAAAAGAAAGGTGTCAGTTCTCTCTCGTAGTGTTGGTATTAATATCATTGTTTCTGATATTTGAAAATAATAATTTAAATGTTCATAATAATATTAGTGATATGTTTATGGAGATTGATAGTGAAGATGATATATTTAGAAATATTTATTTGGAAGATGTAAATAAAACATTGTATTAATTTTTAATTGTATTATAATTTTTATTTTATTTAGATTTAAATTAATTTTTTTTAAATATTTCTTATGTAATAGATGATATTTTATAAAGATTTTAGAAAAATTATGAAAATAACTGTGTTTCTCTTAAAGTGTTGGAGGAAAATTTAATTTTTCATGTTGACAAATACGACTATATGTTTTTGGCATATTGTCATTTATTTAAACAACTTTGCGTACTTGAGCAGTTAAAGGATTATATTCAATTAATCGATCATGGATGAGAATACAATAGGCAGACGTGTTTTCTGGAATATTACTGCTTGTCTCAAACTCAATTTTTATATCAATTGGACCGTTTGTAGTAGATTCATTTTGATGGCTCACATCAATGACAATAATAGTAGCATTATTTTTAAATTCTTGACAATTCAGAATTGGTTGAGGTTCTTTCATATAATAGTTTTGTTGAAATCTCACATACATATCATAGAGAATAGCAAAGCGTTCATTAGCAAATTTAATATTAAGATCATCATAAGGATATGTTTCTGAATTCAAGTGTACTTTGAGGTTAGTTAAATTGCAGCGAACAAATTTATTATCATTTTGGAATGCTATTAATGCAAAACGAGGACGTTCTCTGTTGGTAGCTAACTTAACATTCCAAATGTTAGTATTTCCAGTTGTTAGTTGAGGATTATAATGACAGTCCCAACTGCGGAATGCTATTGGTAAGTTTTCTCCGTTTTTTATCACTTTCATCATATTTAATTTACTAAAATCCGATAAGTGTACATGAGGAATTCTCCATGAAATATTTGTAATTTTTATTTTGGGTTTTTCAGTATTTACTGTTGAATACACCATGCCTTCAATACTTTTACTACGCAGTAAAATTAATTCATGTTTAGATTTTAAAATGACTTTATTAAAATCTTCAGCAAATCCCATTAAAAGTTGTTATGAGCTGGCTAATTTTAATTTCAAAATATAAAAATTATTTTAAATTTTCATCAAAATGCCAAAATATTGACAGAAGAGAAATATGGTTAAGGGGCTAAAATTGGTTTTCCCAGCTAGCTCGAATAATGGTAGAATGTTGCTCTTAACTCATATTCTAACGCATAATCATATAACACACTAATTCGCCATAAAATCTACCAAAAGTGTGCAAAGAAAAATTTCTAAATATATTAAGTAAAATAAATGAAAATACAATTTAATTCATGGCAAGTTCTTACACCATGAAGGGTACAATTCTCCCTACCCATTTGGCTAATGAAAGCCGAACACCTAGACAGTTGCAATACCCTATAATTTTAAAACCGTCCCTTAATTTAGCATGACTGATATTTTAATACTTACACATTCATCATTCCCATAATTAAATAGTCTAGCAGTTCATTTTAAATTTAACAATTCAAAATAAGAAATTTATTACGTAAAAAAAAAAATTCATTAAAGTTAATTTTAAACAAGAGAATCATAGCCTATTCTTATTATAAATAATCGAACCTTATCCATTGAAAGTTCCTAATATACTAAAAGTGCTTACTATACCAACAATAGTAATTTGCTTATAGTATAAAATTCACTAATGTTTAAGCAAAGAACAATATTAAACATAACTTATTTAAGAGAATTTATCAAAGAAATAATATAAAATTAAAAGATCATTACTTACAATTTTACAACAATTTTACCATATAGAGATGTTAAGTGTTTCAATTCACGCCGTTTCGTTTGATGGGCCCAGCAATCTGCGTGTTGTTATTGTCTTATATGTTTCACTTTAATAAAAATAATTTTAGTTGTAAATATTAATAAAGAAGAATAATACAATAAATTTGGAAGTATTGAATAAACAAAAAAAAAGTGTTTTAACTTCGCAAAGTCCTTTTCTACTTGTTTTTTGTTAAAATAATAATTCAAAAAAAAATAAGAGATACTTTTAGTATACTCAAAGAAAATGTTAGTAAAACTATTTGTGTATAATTAGAAAATTATTTTTTCTTAAAATTACATGTATACAAAATCAAAATATTAGTTAATGAGAATCGTTTTTTTAACCATTATATGGCAATTGTGATTGATAAAATTAAATAAATTGTACCTTTTGTAATTTCAATTGGAATTATCATTAAATCATTATAAATTCAAAATTCTAAACTTTGTTTTATTTAAAACTTATGTTTTTGATTTAAATTATTTAAATTATTAAAGTATAAAATTTGTTCATATTAACTTTAAAATAAGTTATATGAATTTAATAATTGTAATTTGTTCAATTATTTTAATTAAATTTAATTTTTTTTGATTTTGAAATATATTTGAATTACGACTAAATTTTGGCTTTTGCAATTGTCCCTGTTACAGGGGAAAACAATGTATTTTTTTTCAGTTTCAATGAATTTATATAATAATTATGAATCTCTGAATTGTGTAAGTTTAGAAATTTACTTGTATTTAAATTTTCACACAGATGATTCAAAATATAGTTATTTAAAAATGATTTCTCAAGCCGGGAAGATTATGAACGATCATTAATTAAAATTAAGTGAACAGAAATCTATTTGAATACTCCCTTTGTAGGAAGTATTCAAGTTGAAATAGTTATCTATTTCAGAAAATCAAAATAAGTATAATTTGTAATTTAAATGGAAAAGCACAGAATTCTAAAAAGAGTTCTTTTTCCGGCACTCAAATGTTTCAATGAAATTCTTTCTTCTTTTTTTTTTTAAAAATTTGGATCAATCCGAAACGTGTCAAATTATTTTCCGATTTATATTTTAAATAGTTCGTTAAGTTGGTTATAATTATTTCTTACGCAATTCCTTTCAGTTCGGCTTCATTTTTTTGAAGTTTACCAGATAACGAAAATTTAGCGTGGTGTTACGTAATCAATTTGTGGCTTGTGAAGCAAATTTTCGTGGTAAATTTTTGGATTAACTTTTTCCCAAATAATGCAAATATTGAACTCCGGATCAGAATGGGGTTTTAACTAATTCCTTGCACTGGTAATTCTATGCAGACTCCTCAAGGCCTCGTGGAAACCTGAACCATGTGAGAGCTATCGTAACCTTTATTTATAGTCTCAATTCCCAAATGTGTAGTTCGCCAAAATATAATTTATTAGTTGGGCAAGATATACGGAATTTGTCATTAACAGGCTTCCTTAATGGGATGGCCTGACTCCAATTAAGGATTGAAGCCTTAAATTTCGTATTTTAATTTCTAACAATCGTTGATAATATAAACCAAAATTATTTAATTGTTTTTCAAAATAGAGTTTATAAATTTTCTCAAAAATAATTAAATTATTTTTTTTCTTTTATTTTGTAAAAAAAGTAGAAAAAATGTACAGTCTCAAACGATTTTGTTTAATTGTATAAAATATTTTTATTAACTGCGGAGGTTTTCACTTCTTTATTTTTCAAGTATAACTCACTAAATGATTTACAAAGAAATTTAAAATGTACAATTGCCTTTGGTTTAACAAAAATGTGATCTATCAAGGTGATGTCAAAGTCAAACAAAACTATGGGTTGAATTGGTAAAAAGAAGACAAAAAACAAAATTCCGCAATTAGGGTCATAAAAATGAGATTTTTATTATTTTTGTTCCCTTTTGCATATAACATTTTAATACACAATTGTACAAACGCATAGTATCTCTCACTATACAAATCAAACATACATATCGACACAAAAACTTTTAGTAAGGATTAAAACCAACATTTATTTCAAATTGATCATGATTTAAAAAGGGATGTATACCGATATCGAATATTGCTTGCAACATTTACAAAAAAAAATTAATGGATAATCTTTATTTTTAATACTAGACAATTTGAAAGCTAATCGATCCCAGATTACACCATTTCCACTAAACTTATTATCAACAAAAATATATATTAAAAAAAAATCGTAACAAAGCTGCTTCGATCAGAGGATTTTATCTGAGGACGAACAGAAGACCGATTTTCTCCTCGTATTTGCTGCCAATGTTCAAGGATTTTAAAGATTTTCATTTAAAACTTTATAGTGGTATTTAGAATTTATAAAAAAATAGTATGTGTAACCTTGAACCTAATGTAAAGTTTATTCTTACACTAGAAAAGTTATTGTCAATAAAATTCCAATTAAACTTTTGTTTGATTTCTAACTCGCCCTCAATCAAAAGTTTAATAAGATGAATTAGATATCTATTTTAAAGAGAATTTGTTAAACACAAGTTTAAAGCATTTGCAACACATAATTGCCATTTTGGTAATTTTAATAGAAATTCAAAATTTGTCTCTTTCAACCTTATGTGATTTTCGTTTTTCCATTTTAGATTTTTTTCAATTTTTGGCGTTTTTATTTAGGTATTTTTTTTTCTTTTTTGAAGATTTTTTCGTTTTGCAGTTTAGTTCACCCTGCCAATTTTCAAAAAAAAAAAACTTTGACGATTCGTGGTTAGCTTTTGGTGTGGTTCTATAGTACCTATTTAAAATCCGTCTGAAACTGAAAACAATACGAAACCGAACCTCCAGCCGATAGTATTAAAACGTTAAATGAAACTCAAATCAATTAAAACCCTAAAAATATTCTAATTGACATTATTAATTGAATCAACAAATATTATAATTAAAAGTGGAGTTTAATTTTTTTCTGTGTAGAGGAATTTTTAAGTTTTGAAGAAAATATAGTGTGGCTCGACCCACGAAAGCCGAGCATTTAAGGTTTTAAATCGGATGTATGAAATTTTCCCACATATTTGCCTCTCATATCCTCAATACCGTATAAATTATTTCCTATTTTGTTCCTTATTTTACATTTAATAAATTTCGGCAAAAATTTTCTATTGATATTTTTAGACATATTGCTTAAAACGTGATTTTTTCTGTACAATATTTGACCCTTTTGAAATTCTATTTGTCTACTTCTAAGATTATAAGTCTTAGTGGCCTTTTCGTGAGCAACGTTAAGATTTTCCCTTACTTTCCCTCGAACTTTTAACAATTTTTCAGCGTTGCTCAAAATATTACAATCCTCGCCAAGTTTATCCAATATCTTGTATGCAGAGCCGTGCTGCACCATATTCTGACCGAATGTAGCATAGTACGGAGAGCATTTGATTGAAGAGTGATAATCGCTCCTCAGTATTGACAAAACCTGAGGAATGTACTTATCCCAATCCTTGTGCTCTTTATGATTGCTTAAAAAGTATCTTATTTTTGTTACAATCTCGCGGTTTGTACGTTCTGACGCATTAGAATGGGGGGCGTAGAAACCAGTCGTGATATGGATAATTTCATAAAGCTCAAACAAAAATTTCATCTCCTTTGAAGTGAACTGTTTTCCATTATCACTATGGATATACCTAGGAACGCCAAAAGTGGGAAAAATTTCCTCTTGGAAAAATGTAGTAACACTTAAAGTCGTTGCGGCCTTAAAAGGTTTCAAAAAAACAAATTTTGTAAGGTGATCGAGGCATATAAATATAACCGACTTCTGGGACTTCGAAAAGGGATAAGGACCCAAGAAGTCGCAGTAGAATCTTTCAAATGGCCTATTTGTCAAAAATTGATTACCCATTAGAGGTCGCGAAACTCGATTAGACGATTTAATGCATTTACATATATCACAATTTTGTATGTAAGATCTAACGTCGCTTACCATTGTATGCCAGCAATATTTTTGTCAGATTCTGGCCAACGTCTTAGCCAAACCACCATGGCAGGAGTTCACGGAATCATGGGCCGACTTTACTACGATATCAACTAAAGACTTTGGAATCCAGAGCCGCCAAAGAGTTTCCTCTTCGTCCTCGGAGCCTTCTCGAAATTTTACACGTTTAAAAACAAGATTTTCGGAAGTACAAACATCCGGAAGAGAGTCCTTGTTTTCTTTAGCAGTTTCCCTAATTTTCCCATACTCATCCCCGTTAAACTCAGGTGAGGATAGATCAATCTCCAGCGGAATATCGTGTATGGCCAATTCCTCTACGTCCATCCTAGAAATAGTGTCGGGTACAACATTTAACGACCCCTTTCGGTGTTCTATCCTAAAGTCATATCGCTGTAACTGTATGCTCCAGCGAGCCAATCGTCCGCTTAAATCTTTTGTGGACATTAACCACTTTAGGGACGAGTGGTCTGTAATAACCCTGAAGGGTAAACCCTCTACATATGGCCTAAACCTGTTAATACATACCACGGCAGCCATGCACTCGAGCTCAGTCGTCGTATAATTTTGTTGGCACTTATTTAGTTTCTGAGATGTGTACGCGATAGGATGTTCCAGACCATTATCGTCAAATTGAAGCAAAACGCCGCCGACACCTTTTCTTGACGCGTCACATTGTATGGTAAATTCCCTGCTAAAATCCGGCTGGTTCAAAACAGGGGCCGAAGAAAGAGCAACTTTCAATTTTTCAAAAGAATCGACTGCCTCGTTTGTAAGAAAAAACGGCCCATTAGACTTTTTTAAACAGTCCGTCAATGGACTTGCAAGGTCAGAAAAATTTGCTATAAAAGCCCTATACCAATTGGCCATGCCAATAAGCCTACGCACTTGTTTTGGCGTTTTTGGTATGGGGAAATTACGAATTGTTTCCACCTTATCCTGATCTACTTTAAGGCAACCGTTGCCAACAATAAAGCCAAGATATTTAATTTGTTTTTGGCAAAATTTACTCTTGCCTACATTTATTGTCAATTTAGCTGACCGAAGGCAAGAAGCGACCTCAGACAATATCTCCATATGCGACTCAAAATCCAGACTACATACAAGTAAGTCATCGAGGGTATATAAATACACGTTCCCTTAGCCTTGACGGGATGACTTTGTCCATGAGACGGCTCATGGTCTGAGGACCATTACAAAGTCCAAAGGGCATGTATTTATAATGAAATAGTGGTTTCCCCGGCACGGCAAAAGCCGTTTTTTCCTTTGAAGATTCCGCCAGTCTAATCTGTAGGAACGCGTCCTTCAGATCAATGGCGCTGATAAAGAACGTGTCCTTAAGTCTACTTAACAATCCGCCAATATGCGGTAAAGGGTATGAGTCCTTTTTTGTCACCGCGTTTAATTTCCTGCAATCAATACACATGCGCACCTTCCCGGCTTACGTACTAGCACGACAGGAAAACACCATGGAGAATTGGATTCTTCGATGATGCCCATTTTAAGCAACCTATCGATTTCCTGATACGCTTCCTCCTGTCTAGGCGGGTGATAATGGGTAGTGCCTACATTTAATAGGAACTGCGTCTCCCGTGTCGATGTTATGTTCTAGCAAATCTGTACAGCCTAGACCGATCTCCTCAAATGATGGAAACTCTGCCACAGTTTTCTCAAAATTAATTTTTGTTCTGGGGTTAGATTATGCATGTTATCATCAACATTTTCCTCGCTGATAATTCCGATATGTAAGGAATGGGTTTGATTATATCGGGGGCCAAGGCAAACACCCGCCAAAAGTCTACACCAAAATAAGCCTCTTGGGTGAGAGAGGGAACCATATAGAAAGTTATTACCCGTGTAATGTTCCTAAAATAAATTGGCAAAGTGCAAAACCCGATTACCCTTTGTTTTGACCCGTTGGCTGTCCGTACAGATGATCTAAACTTTTTATATGAAACGTTATTCTTTTCGATAAATGTCATACAATTTCTTCCCAATATGGAAACATTTGCTCCCGTATCGAGTAAACCCGTTAAATTTTCATTTAAAACTTCAACTTCAGCAAATGGTCTATCATCGGGTCCATGTATAATGGTTGATTCTAAAAGTTTAGTTTTTTGCGCTTTTTATATCTAATGCGGCATTTCATTATCTTTAGGGTTGGCCCGCGGCGTATATTGTAAGTCTGGTTAGAAAAATTGGGAGTAAAATTTTGTAAAAAGGAATCACAATCGTCCGTTTGTGTAGAAATTTCCCTAAACTCAATTTTTGGTTGTACCTAAATTTCGGGTTAAAATTTCCACAATCCGAAAAATTTTTCGATTCCTTATTCGGTTTAAAACCAAATTTGAACTCGGGGTTCGATGGGATGGACGAGTGTCCCCGGTAGTCAGATCGCCCATTTGTTGGTTTCACTGGAAATTGTGCTTTTTCGGACACGTTGGTGTCAAAACACCCTTATGGCCACATTTGAAACAAAATGGTTTTTTTTTATTTCAAGGGGACAATATATATAGGAGTGTCCATAGGACAAACAATTCCAGCAAAGGATTTTAGAAAAATCCACTCTCATACCATTTCTGGGAACGTAAATAGCTTCAATCTGAGGATCAATTTCCTCAGTATCCTCCTCATCTAGAGGCGAAATTGTTTGTACTATAGCTAAAAATCATAGGCTTTAACCTCTCGTTAGAATTTTTTTTCAAAATATCTATTATCTTATGATCTGGTAATGGATTTTCAAGCCTCAGGTTCATCGATACAATTGCGGTGTGTAAACTATCATAAGTTTCCTTTAGCTGTTGTCTACGTGAATGCATTCTAAAAATAATATCGTGGTCGGTTTCTAATAATCCGAATTCCTTTATAATAGCTTGACGTAGCACACAAAATGTGACGTTAGGATTCTTTCTCATGAAAAACCAATACCAAGTCTCTGCGCGCCCTTCTAACAGTACATGAAAATTTGACAACAGGTGTTCATTAGAGCATCTTGTCCTTGAACAGAGTGTTTCCACTTTAAATAAAAATCTGAAACTGATCCTGTCCCGTTATATGAAATTTTCCATTTTTCAAGCTTAATATTCGAGCCCTCATTTAAATCCTGAGTAGCCTGACTATTAAATGAGCGATTTGTATTATTTTCCCTAACTGAACTTAATTCCCTTCTAATTTCTGCACGCGTTTGTCTCATTGACTGCTCCATGAGCGCCATCAGAGTTTCCATCGAAACAGGTGCATTTGCAGCGCCACTGTTGTTATTAGCCTGGCCTGAAGAATTTTCAAATCGAGGAACATTCCCTAAATTAGATCCAGAAGGAAACTCAAAACGAGAGTTATTCTGTAAATTAATATCCGAGGGCTGGTCAACACGAGGGTTCTCAGTCGAATTAGGTCCGATTGGAAATTCGAAACGAGGATCTCTGTGAATATTTAAGGTTGGTGGATCCCTATTGGGATTAGAAACAGAAGGAATATCAAAACGAAGATCCCTAACTGAAATAGAGCCCAAGGTGGCACGGACCGAGCATTTTCCCCAGAACTAACACCAGATGCAGCTGGCTGAAATGGTGGTGCGTCAAGGGATAATCGTGAACCATCCATAGTGACTTGGTCCGCAATAGTCTTCAAATGTGATAAACTTGACGATCCCCTTAGGGATGACCCTGTATTTCTTCGCTCAACCGCTGAAGGAAGAACTTTAGATTTACCCACAGTAGTAGAAGCCCTTGTTACACTTGTAGTATTAGCTTTTGAAGAAGACAAGATTCTTCCACCTCTACTTTTATTTACAGAGTTATCCTTTCTTAATGCACCACGAGAATTTCGTGTATTCATAACGATAAACAATTGTCCACTTACAAAATAATGTCTGTATTCAGATGTATCTCTGTGCATCAAAATATACATAAACAAATTTTTTGAGGAATATGTCAAATTTACGGGACAAATATATTGTATTAAACGATAAAAAAAATTTCTAATTATATCGGGGAAAATGGGTTGAAAATAATTTTCAAATTTGCAATTGCAATAAAAAAAATAAAAAAAAATTGATTATTAAATTGTTGTACTAAAACTCTGGGAATGATAAATCGAAACAAATATGCAATAATAAACCGTCAGTCATGCTATTATTAAAAAGTAACTTTTTTCTTTTGTACTGGACATGTTAAACCGCAACATTAAAGGTTTAATCTAAAATGGACTTGAATAACAATATCAACACTACACTTTTATTGCTTCCAATGCAACAAACTAGAATATATATTAATCTGAATTTGGACTCTTAGAATACAATAAAAATATGAAGTGATTAACTTTTTTCTTTTTCTTTTAAATATATATAAATATATATTGCAATTGGTTTCAAGTTTAATACCTAATGAATACCAAGACTCATAAATAAAATATATATTCAGATTTTAAATAGACTTCACTGTTCTGAAGCTTCACTAAATTTT